>PVHY01007760.1:0-65469 GCA_004024945.1 Uropsilus gracilis | reverse complement strand
GTTTGCACACCCTTTATATACCCTGATTTCCCGCCTTCCAGGAAATCTGTTTCACCTAGACTATTTCACTTCTTTCTTCCCCCTGCATCCCCCTGAAGGGAAATTCCAGCTAAGGTCATTCCCCCATTTTAACATTACCTGTCCTTGAAATCTGCAATCTTAAACAGGAGACAATGGGGGGGGGCACACCCTATCAATTGTATGAATCAAATAGAAGTTTTCAATGAAAAGAAAATGCTTATAAGAGCATCTGGTACATATCAAAACATGTTAGTTGTGCCACTATTTTTTTTTTCTGAAGGTCGTTATGAAACAGAATGAAGATATTAATATTCGACTGTAAAATAATTACCTACTTTACCAAAGTATTAGCCACAAGTTCTTTTAAATAGCTTTCTTTTTTCATTTAGCTATGATTAGGTTTGCAAATTTCATGCCAGCACTACCCACTTAATCTATTAGGTAAAACAAAGTATACCTCTCATTAGAAAAATTAATTCAAGACAGGAAGATGGGCTTCAGACAAAATGACCAGAGACACTTCTTACTCACTGTCTAAAAGAAAGATTGCTCTCAGTTCTTATCTACCATTCCTGCCTGTCTATGGGATTGCCTTAGGTCTAGGAATGGCTGGGGTTAAAAACCCCAGTGGGCTTTGAGTTTAGTCAGAAATGAGCTGAACTGGTGGACCCAGATCCACCAACCATTTGACCTCAAACACTTCACTGCTCTAAACCAGCATTTTCTCATTAAAATACAAACTCACAAGAGGCTTACAAAACAAGATTATTGAAGCTTTAACTGACACATATATATGTTGTGCTTAGCACAGTTTTGAAGTTTAGTACTGCTCATTAGACACCTGCCTCAGGGGCAATATTATGGAACACACCCAGTCAGTACCAGGAAACCACAGGCATTTAATGAACAATAGGCCAAAGTACCTTCCTCCCCTAAATTATAGTGTAAGAGCATAAACATTCACCCCTAAGATAAAGACTCAACCATGCCATCAATGATCTAAGAGCTCAAAGATTGCTGCTAAATTTAGGTTCATTCTGGCAAAATAAAAATTACAACGTCTGTATTAATAGCTTTATTTGCCAAGAACATTTTACCCTTACTCACACTTTTAGAAAGACTAATATATTTTCTTACTGAGATTTTACAGATGACACACTCTCATTAAAGTGTGGTTATACAGAGTATGGTCTGAGATAAGTACAAGACCCCAACCAAGCTCCTTGGTTTCAAAGAACACATTTCTTAAAAGTGACTGACTGCACCACACCTAGAGAGATAAATAGCATCACTAAATTTTAACCTAAGGCCTTCTGATAGAAATTCTGCCTGTGTAATCATTAATGCTGCCACAATGGAACAAGTATTTGCCAAATACAAAGCACAACAGTTAGTCAATCCAGGACTCCAAAAACCCTAAAAAATCACTAAGACAATAGGATAGTTGACTCCCCAGCTGATTTACACCACAACATTTAGTCTTGTGCTTAAAATGCCTCAAAGGTGTTCCATTATCTGAAATGATTCAAAGGTCTTCTTTGGTCAAGGTCAAATACAAACTGTTTAAACTAAAAGTCCCACTAGCTTCCTAAATTCAACCTAATCTCCATAACCATGACTCCTCCTCTCAATTACTTAGGTCCTGGGTCTGGAAAAATTCTTAGAATTGCCAGCACAGAGTGTAAGGTTGAGAGCCTCAGAGGAGAATGGAGAAAAGTATTCATTCAGGTCACTTATGATAATGAAAGTTATACTTTATTCCTAATGAAAAGGAGCCAATGATGAGTTAAATAGGAGATTTATCTCTTATATACTTACTATTGAGCTATGATTAACATATATTAGGTTTCAGGTTTATAGTATGTATATACACACACAAAATAAGTTAAGATCCATCACTACACATAGTACACATACATAAGTTTTCTGTCATGGGAACTTTTTTGGCTACTTTCAAATATTCAAAACAGTAAGACTACTATTGCTACCATGGTTGTATATCTGCAGGATTTCTTAATGTACAACTGGAAGTTAGAATTATTTTACTATTTCCACTCATTTTGTCTACCTCTAACAATGACCACTCTAAAGATATGTATTGATGAGTACAATCCTGTTTTATTTAGCTTCCACATATAATTGAGATCATATTTGTATTTCTCTGTCTGACTTACTTAATATAATGCTATCAAGGATTATCTATGTTGTTGCAAATAGAAGAATTGTCTTCTTTCTGTGATTGATAATATTCCTCTGTGTTTGTACACATGCCTTCTTTATCCATTCACCCATTAATGGACACTTAGATTGTTTCCATATCTTGGCTATTGTGAATAATGATTAGTAATTGGAAGTAAACAAGGTGGTACAATAATCTTTTCAACAGAAGTTAGTGTTTTCATTTCCTTAGAATACTCAATAGTGGAATGACTTGATCATAGTAATTCTATTTTTAATTTTTCAGTAAATTCCATACCGCTTTTTATATGGTTGTGCCAAATTTACCTTCATACCACTAGTACATATACCTGCCAATACTTACTATTTCTTCTTCTTTTGATAATGCGTATTCTGGCAAGGTATGAGGTGATATTCTCACTATAGATTTGATATGAATTTTCCTAATAATAAATGATGGTGAGCACCTTTTCATGACTGTTGACCATATGTATAATTCCTCTGGACAAAAATATACTGATATTTTCTGCCTATTGTTTACACTATTTCTTATACTTTATTTAGATACATTAGCTTACAGTGTTGTATATGATTTAGGGGAACAGGTCCACAACTTATCAGATGTATATTACCTCCTCCTGTCATCCAAGCACCGATGGTTCTTTACCATGGATCCTTTTCTAGTCACATATTTTTGGTCATGGAGTTACATGAGTTTTTACATATTTTGGATATTATCCCCTTCTCAGAGACATGATTTGCAAATATTTTCTTCAAGAATATGATCAGTTAAGCAATGGAATGAGATCATCTTATAGGCAATTTATTTTAAAGGTCCCCGGTGTACTGAGCCAAGGACTAATTCCAGAGAAAATTAGTAAGAAGAAGAGACTGTTGTGGGGAGAGCAGTGACTGAAGCATAGCCACCCTAACTAGTTGACCTAATACACCTATTTCTTAAGATTCAGTTCAAGCATCTGCTCACCAGTGAAACCAATCATTTCACTAGATCCAAAATGAGTTGAGCAGATTAAATAAAATGTATGTCTAAACATAAACTAATTTAAAAGTTCTTCAGGCCGGGCACGGTGGCTCGTGCTTGTAAGCTTCAGCCTATGAAGCGGCCGGAGCTAGGGATCACGGTTCGAGTCCCGCTTGGGGCCTGTAGCGAGACCTAGTTCCAAAAAAATAGCTGGGCATGGTGGCGCGCGCCTGTAATCCCAGCTACCTGGGAAGCTGAGGCTGGGGATTGCTGGAGTCTGTGGTACCCCGAGCAACGAGAGCCTGCGGTTCCACGGGCAAAAACACTGAGACCTAGTCTCAAAAAAAAAAAAATTAAATTAAAAAAAATTAAAAAAAAAAAAGTTCTTCAAATTAAAAAAAAAAGATTTTGAATTTCTGGGTTATTCTTTATATTTACTTTAACTGAGATCAAATTTATTTCCATAGATTCTCTCAAAATCAATTTATATTTGGTACATTTTGAGAGTTCTAACTCTCCCCTCTATAGAGGTAAGATACCAGAGGGCTAGAGGCAAAGTATTTTGAGTCAAACAGCTCTGAATTTAATGCCCTGGGTCTACAACTTACTTGGAAAAATTACCTAATTTCCATGAGCCTGTTTCTCCACTTGTAAAATAGGAATATGTTCACTTCTAACATATGCTATAAAACTTTACCCACACAGTGTAAAATGACTAGCTCAGTACCTGCCACATAGTAAGTGTTCAATAAATAATAGCTGTTACAACAACAATCATATTGTCCTACCAAGGCAGGATTCAAAGGCAGTCACTATATAAAGATCCAAAGGAAAGAGCTACATAGCATTATTCCTGAGAGCACACTGTCAACTAAAGGTAAAAGTCAGTTCCACCAGAGCCTAAAGTTTGCAATGCATTACCTAATTGACTCGAGATAATATCTGCATATTTCCTTCACTAAACAGAAAGTTAAACAACCTGAACAACTAATACCTTATTTGTATAAATGATTTATATTAGTTTTATCATTAGCTCATCCTCATTTCATAGACAAAGCACCAAATTCTGCCAAAAACAAGCACTTACATCTTTGACACATTTCAGTTTTCAGTGTTGTGTTTGAAATTTCTGTCTGTTCAATCATTGTGGAAAATCATAATTGGAACAAGTCATTTACAAACACAAAGGACAATGACGATAGTCAATCCAAGGACTCTGGGTGCTCTTAAAAACAATAAGACAAAAAGATATAAGAACACTCTCCCTCGCTCAATAATTCTGCTTCATTTAGTGACCTGTTTAAAATCCAATAGTGCTTTCCCATTTCCAAAACATAGTGTCCACACTGCTTGGCAAGATTTACATGATCCTTCATGATTTGAACCTGATCAGATCATTTCTTCAGCTCCCAAATCTGTTCAATGACAGCCATGCACAACTTTTCACTGTTCCCAAAACTGATTTGTTCCTTCATACACCTTTGCAATAAGCTAGTCATTTTGCCTGCAATTAATTATTTCAAGCATTTGTTTATTTATGGAATGCACTGCATTCGATGCTAGGTACAGAGCAATAAACACATTAATCACTAACCCTGCCCTTTCAGTCTTTTGACAGGTGAACAAACAAGAGCCATATATTTATAAAGAAGAAAGTATTCTTTACACAATAAAGAGGGAAATGTAATAAGGAATATCAGAAAGGATTATATTTCATTATATTAATCAGCAAAAACCTGTCCAAAACAATAAACTTCCATTTGGGACATGAAAGTGAGGAGAAATAACCTCATAGGAAACTTGGGAATGGCAAGTAGGGAAACAGCATCCCAAAGACTCTGAAACAGAAAGGAACTTGAGACATCAAAGAACTAGATGGTTATAAGAGTTGATTTTTCAACAATAAGCATGAGCAAGAAGATCACAAGCATTGCAAACCATGAAAGGAGTTTTAATTGTCTCCAAAAAGAAAAGGGAAAGCCACCTGGACAGGGAATTGACATGGTTTGACTTTATTATTTTAATTTTTTTGAAGTAACATTGCTTTATAAAATCATATAGTTTTTAGGGGTAATCATTGTAAATCAATATCTGTATACTATATAAAGTTCAACACTAAAATTCTAATTTAATCTTTCACCATACAATTGAGGACTTTATCAGATTTACCAAGCCCTCCTTTCCTTTTCCGTCTAGTAACCACAAATTCAATCTTATAGTCTTCTTTGCCTAACTTATTTTATTGAATATAATCCCTCTTGGTTCATTCATGTTGTTGCAAATGGCAGTGTTTCATCTTTTCTATAGTTAAGTAGCAGTCCATTATATCTATGTAACACATCTTCTTTATTCAGTCATTTGTCTAGGGTACTTAGGTTGTTTCCAACTCTTGGGTATTATAAATAAGAGAACCTCTCACAAACCAGAGAAGTTACCCAGGTGACAGGAAAGAAAGGGAAGAGCTAGGAGAGCATCCAAGAAGAGCAGCCAGAAGGGTAAACTGCCTGCCTTCCCAGTGAAATGACAAACTAATACCCAAATACAAGTTTCACCTTCCATCTTCACAAGGAAATTAATTCCACAGAGTGTGACTTGACAAGTAAGTCTTCCTAAGTATGAGATGACTAGAAATTATAAGATAAAAGCATTTTAAAAACACCAAACTCAAGAACATTAAAATTCAGCTTGTATCAATTCAAAAACTAAGTTCTTTTCTATTTTCACAAGCTCCTTTATAGTAAGATATTTTCATATTTGAATGGATTTTAATAATTCTAAGTGATTCTCTATACTAAGAAATAGATCACTAAAGTGTGTGTGGGGGGGGAGGGATATGAAAACAGGATCTATACCATATGTATGTTGTTAAATACACAGACACTAGCACCCAACTGTCTAGGTTCAAATTTCACCACTGCCAAAAGCAGTCAGGTCACCTTAACCACTCTGGAACCAGTTTCCTTAACTGTAAAACAGGAGTTAAATGAGTCAATAAATGTAAAGTCTTAAAAAATAGTGCCAAAACTTTATTGCATATAGTAAATATTATCTAATAACAAGGATTATAATCATAATGTGGTGACACAGATTCTCTACTCACCAGTCAGGGGGACATGGGGATAGAAAATGAGTTTTCTGAAAGTCTAAGTTTCCTCCCAGGTAAAATATATAAGATAATAAGAGTTTTCTTCTGGTAGGATTATTAAATATTAAAAGATTTAAATATACTACTTACCATGAACTAAGTTTCCAGAAAATGCTTATAATTGTTATTTTATCATTAAAGTTATTATTATTGTGGGAAAGTTAGAAATAGGTTAGCCTATCTGTTCAAAGGAATATATTCTAGTACATCTATTTCACCACAAATAGTACATCTATTCCTTGATTTCAAGTTCTAACTCTCCTGTTAGTAGTTGCACAACTATGGGGAAGTAAATGTCGTCTTTCTAAGCCTCAATTTCCTGATTTATATGGGAATTTATAATACTGCCTATATATACTTATAAGGATTAAATTAAATAATGCAGAACAATAAAGCCTTAACACAATACCTGTAAGCAGTCAGTAAATGTAAACTCCTATAATAACTATTTTATTCATAAAATTAAGAATTCCTGTCTAAGGGAATTAAGAATTCAGCTTCTCTTACCTCTATTCCCTCTACCCTGCGTCCCACATCTAGCTTGGATAAGTGCTTGATAATAAACTTCCTCTTAACAACTTTCTATTTCCTGAGATAAGGGGGGGCGGGGGTGGGGAGAAAGGTGAACCATCTTACAAATCTGGAATGCTATGCAGTGAATTTCAGTTGTTCTACTATACAGACAGTGTGGCATAGGGTTTAGAAGTCATTCTTAAACGTGATTTTCTATCAAAGGTCAAAGTGGGTCAGAAAATCAAACACTAATTGACCAACGTGGAAGTCACATGCTGAAATCTGGGCTCAGATCAATCCATAAGAAGACTGCAGAGATGAAACTGCACAGGAGAATTAAATGAACATAAAACCAGTCAAAGACCAAACAATTAAGTGACTTAAACCAGGGTAGGAGAGAGAGGTTCTCTTACTCCCAAGTGAAAGATTGAAAGGAGAAATAAGTAAAACTGCAGGCATAAAGCAGCAACTGTGCAGCTACTTGTTGCTCCTGGGAAATAATTTTCTCCTAATAATGGTAAGAAAGAGGGACAACAAAGTCGAATGGGTAACAATAGAAGAACAAACACTGCAATAGAATCATCAGCCTCCAGGCAGTAGCAAAAGTGGACAAGACAAATGTCCATAGGCACTCCAGTTGTTTTATTCCAGGCATAGTAATAATTCACATTTCCCAGAGAAAAATTCCTAATGGAATAGCTTATATCCTGGGATTCTACAGAGGCTTGATCTACTTGGCCATAGAGTACTTTAAAGTACTTTAAAGCTTCCCTTTATAGGGCTGAGCTTATAGTTCTTTACACATAATAAATTAATGATCCCTACACACTTGTATTAGGGAGGAACCCAGGGAACAGAGATGAAAGGGGGAAGTCAGAAAAATGGGCTGCTTGATAAATAAGGACAAAGAGAGATTCAGAAGAAGACAAAGGGGGAAACTTCAGAGATTTCTTTTTTTATGCAACATGCACTTACTTGTATGAATAGATTAAAATAGTGGTTCCCAATAATTTTTGCTACTTATTTAAAATTCCAAACAAGGCTATGAGTCATCAACATTAAAAAGTCATCAGATTCCACCAGTCTTTGTTCTTCCCATTCCAAATCCCTAAATAATGACTTTTTAAATATGAGACTAAGCCAATTATTAACATAGTGAACTTTAGCTAGCACTAATGCATTAACTTTCATGACCAAAAGAAGAAAACTCTGACTATGAAAGCTGTTTCCTGAACCGACACATCTCCATGTAAGCCAGCAAAGAAGTGGTAGGACCACAAAATGAGACAGGGTTCAGCATGCACAGCACACCACACATCAGCAGGAACTAAATTCCTGATTCGTAAATCATCACAGACTGATTTTATAACTAGTCTGAAAGAAAGAGGGTTTCCAGATATGCATGAGTGCTGTCTTCAGCAAGGAGTCATTTCAATCCCAGGCCCTAGCAGTAGGTCACAAAAGCCCATGCATTTATTTTTATTTATTTATTTGTTTGTTTGTTTTTCAGTACATGCATTTAAAACTGTCAGTGCCCTGGCATCAGAAAGCTTGGATTTCAATGAGAACAATGGAGGCAGAAGTCAAACAATTACACTGCCTGAAAAGTTGATGGGTATGTACTTTACTTGAAGGTCTATTCAGTTTCTGTGGGGAATGAATGGGTTTGAATCCTTCCATAACTCACTGACTCTCTTGAGCAGAATGGGATACGGTAGCGCTACTCAGAGAGGACCACAAATGTACATCCTCAGGACCACTGGAAGGCTTGTTAGGAACACAAATTAAGGCTGTGATGGAACCTCATCCCAGACCTAAAGTCAGAATGGGGCATCAGGGTCCTGCTGCAGTTCAAATAGAATGGCACTACAGTGTATCTGTTAGAAGCAACAGACTTAAGGATGAGACTTTGGACTGAATCTCAATCACACTATAGGACTTTAGGGAGCTATTTATTTTATATATGCTTCTATGACTCCATGCTCCACAAACGTGCCTGACACTCATGGTGTGGAGCCCCAGAGCTAACACTGACCAGATACTGGAACACTGGCCAGACACAGGAGAAGTTGCACCATGCCTGACCTGGCTCTGACTGTGTGCTCCAAGGACTAAGCTCAGTGCAGCGTTGGCACACTTTTGTCTTCCTGACCATACAGTCACATACCAACTTCTTCATTCTGCCACAGTAGCATGAAAGCAGGTAGACTTTCAGAAATGAATGAACATGGCTGTGTTCCAATAAAACTTTATTTAATGATACCAATATTTGAATTTCACACATTTCCCCATATCTTGATATCTCACCCTGTTTTTTTTATTTTTTTCAACATTTAAAAATATAAAATCCATTCTTAACTCATGAGCTATATAAAAACAGGCATCAGGGGAAAGGGGGAGTTTGTCTGGACTGATTTGCTGACCCTGGTCTAATGCTCCGGCATAACCAAAATTGTTAAGTTATATATATGAACCAGTTTCCTTGTCTGCCAGATTAAAGTAATAATGCCTATTCTGAAATCTCATTGGGAGGATAAATATCTGCAAAATATCTGGCAGGCTGCCTGCCTGAGAGAAGGCACTCAGCAAATGCTACCAACTGTCATGATTATAATACAATGATCATGTCATGGAAAAATGCTAACGGTCCATGATACTAGGTGGAGCAGAGCAGAGACACAGGGGTGCAGGCAACACAGTTATAGGTTTTATAAACGGATGTGCTCTCTGTACCACTGGACTTACAACTATTAGCATATTGATGAATTTATATACACACAAACAAGTAGCAAACCAAGAAGGGAAACCTAAACATAACCATTCCCATCATCTTACTCTCTTGACTTCAAAGAAGACATGTGGTTTGTTCTAGATATTTAAATCGTTCCCATATGTGTACCACTCTCCTGGAGAAAGGAAATAATTCAAATAAATGTATAAAGTCTGTGACCTCAAAGACCCCAGGAATTCATACTACCACACTGAGATCAAAAGAACAACACACACACATCTCATAAAGCAGCACTTTCTGGGAAGAATTCCCAGCTACTCAACATCTGAGGAGGCCAATCAGACTAGGTGTGTGTTGGGGAGACACAGCTAGGGTTCCAGTTAAAGGTGAAATTTCAAGGACTCATGGAAGGTTGTGATATATCCCCAAGTCTGGAACTCATCACTTGCTCATCCTTTGGTTGCCAAGAGTCTGACTAACAGGGACACCCTTCCCTTTGATCACTGATCACTACTCTCAGGGCAACTGTTTCCCCTCCATCCTTATACTGCTTTTATTGCCTCTCAGTTTAGGGGTCTCTTGATGTTGAAAATGAGTATCAGAATGAGTGTATTCTCCATCATGGGAGCTACAAGCCTCCATGCTTGTGGAGTACATATTTGAAATGAAGAGGAACCATATTTCATTTAATTTTGCTTTAAATAATTGATATTTGAAAACTGACATTCAGTTAAACACTGAGAAAACTTGTCAGCGTTTTCAAAGCAACACAGATGATCTGTGTATCTTTTACTGCTACTGTAAGTTTGATAAAATCTAAATACAATCAAGTATCTTGGATGAAAAATGAAAATCCAAATTGAGATATGTTATAATGGCATATACACTGTACATTTCAAACTCAGGATTTAAAAAAAAAAAGACTAGAAATTGATCATTCGTAATTTTATATTGATTATCCATATATTCTATTAAAAGTTGGGAATAGTGGCATTAAATAGAAAGCATTATTAAAACGAATTCTGCCTATTTACTTTTGCCTTTTTTTTATAGTGGCTCTTAAAATGTGAAATTGTGTTAGTGGCCTCATTTTATTTCTTCTAGACAGTAGTGCTATGGAGTAGAAAGTAAAGGTATTGTTACTGTTGCTGATTCTCACAATGCTGAAACTGGGCTCACCATGGGTCTAACTCTGGATTTGCGGCCCATGGTCTGCTTTTGGCCTGTAGCCTAGAGAACAGCCTTCTTCTTGTCACCATTTTCCCTGATTGTAAAAGCAAATCCTTCACAGACTTTCATATCTCTACCATTACAATCCAGACCATTGTTGAGGCCAAGATCAACAAACAACCATCCCAGGAATCATGACCCTGTCTGCACAGGTGTGTCAGTCACCATCCTGAGGAGAGGAGTCATTCAATTACTAGAACATTCAGCTGCTTAACTCTAAGATGAGCTCCATGAACGCCTTCCCAACATAACACATACACATTTTCACTTCCCTTTACCTTGTGATCATCATCTCCTCAAGACACAATGCAAATATGCTTTTCATAACTAACTAAAGTTTTCCGACTGGTAACCACACAGGTAATTCAGCTACTAAGAAAACAAAATAACCTTTGAAATTAGATAGATGTCCCTTCCAGAAAAAGGATATTACATGCAAGAATAGTTTTTATATCTGAGTAAATACTAAGATGCGACTGAAAGACTATGGGTGTAAATTTATTGCTTTATATTTACTGTGTACATGCAGAGATACAAGCATTTTTTTTTTTTCATACACTAGAGACATTCTACTACAAAGACCCCCTTTCCCTGGTTTTAGAGCAATCTCTTTGGGAGTTACTTCCCCCAACTCTCCCAAGTACCAGATGTTGTGAGCTCCCACCCCTCCACATCACACAGGAAATGAGAAAGGCCTGGAGATAAGGAGTGTGGGGTGAAGGGTCCCTCAGAGAATGTCATTCCCCGGAGGCTGTTTATTAAAGTCTCCTACAGGCCAGGCCAAGGTCTGGGACTTAGCAACTTGAAATCAGTTTAAAATCAAAAGCAGAGCCTACTCTTAATCCTTGAGCTAAGGAAAAGAGAAAATAATAGTGAAAGCATAGATAATCACTTCTTTTGAGCCATTTCCTATAACTACCTTCCTGCTGACAAAACCTTGACAGAGCTGCTAACAAGGAGAGAAATGAACCAATTTGGGGTTCAGCTCCTCTCCCTTACCAGGCTCTGGTGGAGGTGCTAATTGGCAGTAAAATGCATAAAAGGTGTACATCAGAATGGCTGGGGACAGACAGGATCTGGATAATCCATAAACTGAATAATGAGCCTCTTAATATAACCAGGAGCAAACTGCAGCTTTCTGTAATGGGATCCTGGTAGCACACTGAATCTGCTCTTTCCAATTAGAAAAATACCTTTCCCCACTTTTCCTTAAAGCCAGAAAACAGAACAAACACATCCAAATCCCAGCCCTCAGGCACAAGTGTGTGCTAAATTCTCAAATAGGTAGAAATTTTTCTCCTGAGGAGGAGATCTCATAACTTTTCCCAGCCATCTACTGGAAAGCTTAATAGTTTTCCTTTGCTTTTCTCAACTCTAAATCCCTTTTTCCCACCAGTCCCTAAGATAGATTTCCTCATTTCAAGCTGTTATCTAATTATTAATATTACTAATAATAGCTTTACCATATGTGTGCAGTGCATTCTGCTTTGTGAAGTATATTCACGAGTCTTATCTCTTTTGGACTCCAAAATCACCCCAAGGGAGGGATCCAAGTTGAGTAATCTGAGATATAATTTGTAGGTCTCTATAAGAAAATGAACAAGAAATTACAAATACAAAATTGCTAAGACCTCTTGTTGGAGGAGCCTGGAGGAGGACCCTGGAAGAGTGCCTGATTATTGGCTGAGGATAAATCCACCTCAGCACCAGCCCTCTCCTTCACTCCAAATCCCCAAGGGACAAGTGGGGTCCTGGGGAGAGGTTTCATGAGACAACCCAGAGACAAGGGGCTATTCAGGGTTAGCAGCAAAATTAGAAGCTTCTTATCTCCCCAGTTCCCTTTTCCCTCTAGTTCCTCTGTCACAAAGGAAACTGAGGAAGGAACAAATAAAAACAACACAGCTAAAAGTGGTTCCCACCAGGCGGGTGTTAGGAAGCTGTCTAGACTCAGTATTACCTGAGGTTGAAGATGGTGAAAACTTCAAAACCCCAACAAGCATATCTTTTTTGGCACTAAAAGTAAGAGACATACTACACAAACACACAGAGCAGGGTGAACCTCACCTTCACCACTTACTAACCACAGGATTGTGGACAAGTTACTTGGCTTCTCTGAACCTCAATATTTTCATTGGTAATAAAAACTTCCAGGGGGCGTGGTCCTGAAAGCACTTAGCACAGGACCCAGCCTGAACACTGTAGGGGCTAAGTGACAACCATGACCACTGCTGCTGTCAGCGAATGAATGTGGAGAACTCTGCTTTTACAAAGAATAACCCTCTGCCCAAAGTGTATTTAGGAAACTTGTATCTGCTCAGTCACCATCAGACTGAAAATTAGACCAGTCAGCTACTTAGACTTCAGCACTTCTTGGGCAACAGAAAGAAATGTCATAGCAGATTAGACAAAGTGTCTGGTCTGTTCAACCTGCCAGGGTTATTTTAGAGTTTCAGATTTATCATCTGTGAACCACCGGTGAAGTCTCTGTGATTTCTAGTCTCCAGCAAGTCATATTCTATTCAAATGCTTTGAGATCTCATAGTTTATGGAATTTTTTTGTTTGTTTTTCACTTTTGATTTTTATTTCTGCAAATCAAAAGAATCATAACAAAAGATAAGCCACTCCTATACTTCTTCCTTCCTTCCAGTCCAGGCTTCTATTTATCCCAATACCACTCCCAAACCTCCTCTCTGGAGAGGAAATTGGTCCCAGATTTTATAGGAAAACTGGGAACAGATCTACAAGGAACAAATGAATAAGTAATTTAAAAAGAAATTAATTGATAGGCTGTAATCTGCTTGAAGTATGTTAGAGTAAGCAATCCCTGCTTCACATCCATGAAGAATGCAACTGATTACAGGTGACAGGTTAGACCCTTTACATAATTAATAGCTAAAAAATATTTTAATAATATCATATATACACTTAAACATTTAAGGAATAGTTTGCTAAAAGTCAAGCTAGTTCTTATGGATAACAAGTTGAAAAAGACAAGGCTTCTTTTATCCCCAAGGGTCAGGTAACCAGCCACACCCCCACTTACATACTCCTCAGATCACTAGGTATTCCTTTAAAAATACTCTGATTATTTTAAGTTACTTATTAAATATTTGCCATGCTAATGAGCATGTAATCTTACTGTGGACAAGAACAATAGCTGATTGACCTACTGAAAGTCCCTGTCTTTTGTCTATGAACATACCACCCTGAATGTACCGAATATTGTCTGAAAGTTCCTGCCCTTTTATGAAATCAGTCAAACAAATGAGGTGAGCAGGTAAACAGCTAATTGAGAGTACAAAGTAATATCTGCTGATATTGAGACAAGAACTAAAACTATGGAAACACAGAGGAAGCCTGCACAACCAGAGGAAGGCGTAATCATAAATATGACCTTGAACCAAGAGTTGAAAGATGAGTAGAACTTCCGTTAGTGAAGGAAAAATGATAGCAGAGGGGATTTCTTGCAAAGAAAATAGCATAGGCAGCAACAACTAGTAGCTAATAATCAAGGACTTATGTGTATCAGGTTCTGTTCTATAGTAATTTGCTAATTTGTGTTATAACCTTAAGAAACTGGAAGTATTTTTGTATTAAGATAAATTTCCTGTTTTGTTCCCATTTCAGAGATGGGAAAACTGAGGGGTTAGAGAACTTACTGATGCAACAGATTGCTTTGACATCAGAGTCTGTACGACAAGGGTGCCAAGTCATGAAAGGCAATCTGCAGGCTTGGGATAAGTTCGGATAAATGTCTAGAGCATAGGAAGGGAGTAGTAGGTGGTGAGGCCAGATGTATGGGTAAAAGCCAGTTTCGAAGGGAACTTGAAAGCCAGTTTAAACAACTGGGATTTTTCTCCCCAAGATGTGAAGCCAAGACAAGCATTGAAATCTACAATGACTTGAGTGGCACTAAACTTCAGCAAAGTTCTCTGAGAGTGGTGTAGAAAATGAACAAGACTGTGAGAAATCAGAAGGAAAGGAGACTATTTCAAAAGACAGATGAAATACCAGACTATGGACAATGCACAGGGAGAACCAATGGAGAACAATAGGAAGATTTGAAGATTTTCCTGAGATAAGATCAATGTAACAGGATGAAGATTAGGTCTGTAGAAAGAGTAAATGGGAGGATACCAAGTTCATAGCTTAATATCACCAATTATCCTATTTTGCATCAATGAAGATAAATATTATATGAGACAGGTAGAGAGGATAAGAGTAGCTAAGTCATATATCTATTGTGTTACTGTCTCACTGCTTCTTGTTCATTGACCTGACAAAACTAATCTTCCTCAAGGCAGAAATGACTCATAAGTGTCTAATGTCCACTTCAATGCTGGATATAAGAAAACTGATACAACTCATCGAATACTTCTCAAGTATCGCAAGTTTACAAGATACTGTGCTCAAAACAGTACCAAAGCTACCTTTGGTAACAATAAAAGAAAATATTAAAACTATCTGCACCTGTGAGAGAGGAAAACAAATATCTAGAATAAATTTCAAAGTTATGCCTTTATAATCAAATAAGTACAAATTACATGCAATTTTTATCTATCAAATTTCAAAGACTTTTAAAATACCCCTTGGAAAGAGACTGACTGCCACTTGACCTCCTGATGGCACAGCAGAACTGTCTAGCCAGGAGCACAGGAAGACATGAACCTACAAAAAATGGGCTGTCCTGTACTGTGGTGTAACTATTCTATCCTTACCAATATAAGGACACTCTCATCTGGCCCCTAGAATCACGAGGAATGCATGACCACACCCATTTCAGGAGCTAGAGGAGAGAAATCAAAAAACTTGATGTGATTTAAAAACTAGTAAGTCGTAGAGGTATCATTAAAACACACATATTTCTGATTTCAAAGCCCATGCAATGTGGAGTACGTATTTCACAATGAAATGATTAGTGAAGTAATCATTCAGTTACAAGAGCTCTTGATTACTAAATAAGAGTTCAATGCTTCCTCCCACCATGCTTCTATGATGTTTTCCACAGATCTTCACATTATAACATGAACACTTATTTGCTTTTCGGTCCCCTTTACGATACTGTAAGTCACTTGAGAATGGAGTCAAGTTCAGACATCTTGTGATGCCAACGCTACATTCAAGTTTGGCATGTGGTAGATGTTTCATTTAAAAAATTGTCATTTTATCCTTGCAAAACTCTATCAGACAATTATAATTACCTGCATTCTACAACTGGGGGGGATTAAAGTTTCAAGCTGCAGGGAAATTAACTGTGTAGATTTATAGACAGGAGGCCAAGCTTGCACTGAATCCATATCTCCAGGCTCCACTCCACAGTGTGGTCTTACAAAGGCAGCAGGGGTAAAAAATTACCACAGTCTAGACCATCACGGCCCACTGGTACTTTGTTTGTCAGGAGTAGGTAGATTTCTGATAGTATCAGAGTCTTAGGTATCAGAGGACATCTTAGGAAGTCATGATCCAGGACAGTACAGAAAAGAGTTTTAATATGTGAAAAAATGTTGGTAGACCAGGATCTAAATCCAGGCATACAATGTCATTAAGCCTGCTGCATGAGGCAAATCTCTTCAACTCAGGAGCCTCAGCTTCCTCTTCTGTAAAGTGGGATTTTAAACAATGACACCCACCCTACAGTGTTTGATGTAAGAATGAAACTATAGATTTACTGTATGTCAGAAAAAACAATGAATTAAATGGCCATACCACAAAGTATTTTTCATACCTTAACTTATTTCATTCCTGCAGCAACCCCCTGGAATAAGCGCCACTACTTTGCTCTTATCTTGAAGAAACTGAGACTCAGAAACATTTAAGTAACTTGTCCAAGGTCACACAGGTGGCAACTGGTGGAGCTTGCATTTAGACCAAGGTATCTCTGAATTGATATTCTTTGCTAAAGATGACAGTAGTTTACCTGTCTGCATTCCAGATTAATTCAGTGCAGGAAAGATAATGACCAAGATATGCCCCCAAATGTCTGAGGTCAGTTGGATCAGTTTCACATGTACCTTGGGATACGCATTTAAAATGTTTGGAACACGTACAAAATGAGGGAGGGGAGAAACCAGAAAGAAAGAATGAAGACAACAATAATTGCCATGTTCCTCAACTTCCATTTCAGCTAATAATATAATGAAAGGTAGAATGAAGTCTACTTACATTCTAGTCCTTATTCTAAGAGTGCCCCCACAATGCAATACCAAGGTATATTTCCTCCAGATCTTGCTGTCATTGGTTATGTTGTGAAACCAAACAGAGGAAGTTCAGAAAAGACATTGGAAATACCTGGTCTCTTTTTCTCAAAGAAATAGTACCAAACTCAACTAGACAGAGCTCTGATTTGCATCATTAACAATAATAGGGAGTGTTAGAGGATGATTCGGGTAACTAATACTGGGGTTCAGGGCTTCAGCCATCCTACACAGAAACAAGTGCTATTTCATAATAGCACAACAAAAAATTGTTTTCCATGTTCACACAATGCTCCCCCAAGTTTAGAATGAATAGGCTTTTGCATTCTCCAGCCAAAGTCCAGAAAACCTTCATGTAGTGAATGTATTTGATTCGTGAGTAGTTAGGTTAGGCAGAGGTTAAAAAAAAAAAAAAAAAGGAGTGCATAGAAACAAATAACTCACAAAAAACCTATAACTAAAAACTTCCTGTGGAATGAAAAGTTTTCAAGTGAGGCACTCACATCAAATCCTCTCAACTGATGCCGCATGGATGTAAACCTGGAAAGATGCTCAGTCCAGGCTAAACACCCAGGGTTGGTTGGATACAGTCTGCAAAGAAGGGGTGGCTTGAGAGAACTCAGACAGGGAGTGAAAACATTCCGTCTGTTCCAATGTGAGTCCAGGAGGGTTCAAGATTCTCTCCCAGAGAATACATCCTTCAGCGAACTTTTCCAAAGTAGAGCTAATAATGAATGGCATAAAGAGCTAGCAGACCTCATGCAAAACTCGTTCCTAAGGGACTACCTGTAAACTCAGAAGTTTGCCTTCACAGGACCATCAGCAGAAGCCCTCTGCTCACTCTCACCTCATTCCCAGCACCGTGCCCCTCACCATCGATAAGCAATGTCCAGTCATGTTTCTCTCCGTGGCCCCAGAAAGGCCTCAAGCAACAGAATCGCGGGGCCCACGGGAGTACCCCTCCTCTCCCTGCCATCCCCATTATTCGACACACAGCCCTGCTCTCCCCTGGAGCCAATAGTCTGCAGCTCCCTCAATGCAGGCGCGAGCAGGCAGGAATGGTGGGAAGAGAAGCCGTGCCAGCTGCATGTTTCAGAGTCTCCCTCCATATGCATTTGCCAAAGGAACAAAAAGAAAATCAATGCCAGGAAAGACAACTGAGATGAGGATGCGGTGGGACCGCGGTTGACTCCGTGCCTCTCAGCAGCAAGGGGTTGGCCAACCACGCGTCCGAGCCACAGCTCCGAGTCGTTACCTTCAGGATGCAGGCCATGGCGCTCCGCCGGCCCTCCAGCCACCGATCAGTGGGCGCTCCTGGGTCAGGGGCAGTCCCGGCGACAGACTGGAGGCTGGTACCGCGGCAGCACCGCTCCAGCCCACATTCCCGCAGATCCAAATAAGGGGACCGCGGGCGAGCTGCGCGGGCTGAGGCCCCGCCCCCGGACCGTGGCCCCGCCCCCGGACCCGTCTACTGGCTGGCGGCCCGGGAAGCCCCGCCCCAGTCACGTGCTGTCCCGGGCGCCCGCGGCTGCCCTCCGTGCTTGTTACTTTTTCTTTTCTCTCTTTTTTTTTTTTTTCCCCTGTAAATTTTTCTGTCGTTTATCGTATACAAAGTCTGTTCACGAGCAGGCAGGAATCTGGATCCCGCCGGGGAGGAAAAGCGCTCTTTTTTCTCGACCAGGTTTCCTCTGACAGATCTGAGAGCTCCTTGCAGACATGTCACACTTTCAGGAAAGTTAAATGGTTTTGTTATGCCCCTCTCTACAGGCTTTGAGCACATCAAAGCAGTCTTCAAAACTAGCAAAAGAAAGTCTCCCTGGCCTTTTAAGGACAGAGCCTTAATTCTGTTTAAAAACTCTTTGGTAGATTTAACCTAAAATTAATTTATCATTAGTAGGATCACAGGTATCTATCTAGGAAAAGTGTCATATGTTGATGTGTCTGTTTTGTGTTATGTATGCACACATGTATCCTAGCATGTGTGTGTGTTTATAAAATGCATTGCTCGTTCCTGCTTTTAGTCTGTTGGTTTATGAAAACGTGTGTATTCATAAATACATAGTATATAGACAGGATGTCTGTCTAAATACTGCATATATAAATATAACAAATGTATCGTGTGTGTGTGTGTGTGTGTGTGTGTGTGTGTATACACAGACCTTTGCTGTTCCCTGCTTTAGAAGTCTAAGATATTTTGTTGCAACTTAAGTTACACGGTTATATGTAAACTTGTCTTTAGGGCATGAAAATCTTCAGAGACCATTTTTCACTATCCTGCTGAACTGTGTGATACTAAAGCAAAGGGCAATAGGAAAATTCTAGGTAAAGTGCAGTCAGGCAACCTGGAAAAAAAGATATGTTTTGGGTCCTCTCAGCCCCTCCTCTGCAGGCCTTCTTTGTGAGAATACCAAAGGAAAGCTCAATCCCAAGCAAGAAATGGCTAAGAGAAACAGTTTCTTTCTACAGGGAAAGACACACACATATAGAAAAGGAAGGAAGCATTCTGTATGTACACAGATTCCACTGCTTGGTTTGTCAGAGAAATCTTCAAACCAGTCCCAAAATATTTACCCAAAAGTGGTTTCACTTGCTAGCTTGCTTGCACAGAGTGGGGAAGAGTCCTGTGGGCCCCTCGTGGCTGTGACATCATGAGACTGGTTCCTAAACCACAGGCAAAACCCAGACTTTCAAGGGATTTGTTGTTTTCCTGGTGAGAGCCTTGAGAAGCCTGAGAAAGTAGAAATAACCACAGAGAAAGAATTTTAGAACTGAATCTGGATGGGTGGCCTGCTCCTGAAGGAAGCACCTCTTTTCACTTCTCTTAAGGAACCATAGCCTTAACATAACATCTTTGCCAGCCCTTTCTTCAGTCTATCTGCTTTGGAGAGCGACTATATTTTCAGTAAGACCTCCTTGATCAAAATTGTATATTTTAAAGTATGACTTCACATCATAGTCTTTAATGAGCCAAGAAGTATCAGTATTTCATTCATTTATGCCAACAAATATTTACTGAGCAACTCTAGAAGAATAAATCTTTTTAAGTCACCACTCACCAGAGGGGTGAAAATGTTACTGAGGCATTACAGACACGAGGAAGAGAAATTTTTGGTCTTTAACATATTCTCAGGTTTGAAACAGGGGAAGAAGACTTTCTAACTGGATACACCTATCTGCCTGCTTCTCTTTACAAAGCAGGCTACACACTCTTCATTAGCATTTTCACTGATCACCTTTACCATTGATATGCAAAAGCCAGCCAGCTGCTTCTCAGATCCCAGCTCCAAAAACTGCAGAAAAACTTAGAAAACAGTTTAAACTTCCACTCGTGGGTTCTTACCACCATCCCCAGCCTTCTCAACCAAAATATCAAACCAATGCAAGACTATCAGTGCAGACTAATTTATTTCTAACAAAGTAATTTCTAATTATCCTAATAATTACAAAAGAAACATGTAAGACTCAGAATACTTCAACATTGTCCAAAATCTTTCTCAGTATTGTCCAAAGTCTTTTCCCAGATTGCCCAGAAATCCTCAGTCTCTCAGTCCTGATCATCTCACCAATGTCCAGTCAGAGTCCATCTCCAGACACTTGAAGACATGTTCCTTTGGCTGCTCCCTTGACTTGCTCTTCCTTGTCTTCCATGCTGTGTTCCCCTTGTCACCTTCAGGTAGCAGGAACTCCATGGTGCCGAACCAGCAAAGTTCACTTTCTTCTCAGGCCTAACTTGCACGGCCTCTTTCAGACACAAGTCAAACTCAGAAAAACAAACTCCAACATGGAGTTCAAATCTGCAAACTCCTTAACTGCATTCAGCACACATGCTGCCAGCCTGGGCCAGCCAAGGGTTGCAGGCCCCTGGTGGCCACATTGCCATGCTCACATGGCTCTCATCTTTACAAGATGGCCGATTCCCATCTCTCTTCCATTGAATCTCTTTCTCTATCTGATCTCCATATTCGAATCTCCATCCCTCTCTTTGTTTGCACACCCTTTATATACCCTGATTTCCCCCCTTCCAGGAAACCTGTTTCACCTTGACCATTTCACTTCTTTCTCTCCCTGCATCTCCCTGAAGGGAAATTCCAGCTAAGGTCATTCTCCCAAGTTAGCATACCTGTCCTTGAAATCTGCAATCTTAAATAGGAGACAATGGGGGTGGGGGGGGCACACCCTATCAGGTTCACAGTGAAGTGGGAAAGATAAGAGGTCTATAATAACATAGTAAGCTTTCTCACCAAATGAAATAAAGTCCCATCAAAGAGGCACTGCTTGTGACTGGATGGCAGTTGAGTGGCAGTTCAAGCTCTATCGTTTGAGAACCTTCGGATCTAGTCTGTCTGTATTAGACTTGGTAGTCAGAAAACTAGGATAATGTGCCATACCTAGAATCCATACAAGGATACAAAAGCTAGGGAAAGTATATATGGAGAAGATAAACTCTATCTAAGTGGATGGGGTAAATAAACAACTTTCTATCTATCATTCCCTCTACTACCTAGGTCCCACACTGACAGTGATACTGTAGGGTCCATCAGATTTTCTATACAACCAAACTGATACACAAGCTACCCACTATTTTGGTATTACTTCCCACCAAAAACTCACTGCTGTCTCTCACCTATGGCATGGGGCCTGCCAGGTCTTGCTTCCTTTCATGGGGAGAGTCTTGGGGGTTGGCACTACCATAACTTCAGACTCTCTAGAGTTTTTGGAGTTCCAATTTGTCTTTTTTCCTCCTTCTCTCAGGCCTTTCACCAACATGAGATCTCAGCATGTCTTACACTGAGACCTCATGAGTTATGATAACTCATGGACTAAAATATCCCATTTAAATTCAGTTTTGCTTCATTGTAAATAGGCCATTACCAAGTAATTCTCAGGGCTATAACATAGTTTCCTGACAAAAATAGAATTAAAATGCAGACTCCCATAGCTTTTCCAATTTCATCCTGCGCACATATTAATTTAATATGTTTATATTCAACACAGGCTCATTTATTAAGGTTTTAATTGGATCTCAATTTTTCCAATTTAAAGATTTAAATGAATTCCAGATATCATAAAACTCTTCTTGTCATCTACTACAAAAATTATGTTTCCACTGGAGACTGTGACTGGAAGATCCATTAGACAATCTTATGGGAAAGTCATTTTTCTATTTTTCTGAGTCAGAATAAAAAATTTTTCTCAAAATCATGGCAGTGCTACATACTATTTTGACCTAGGAAATTTATCATATTCTAAAGCATGTGTGCATCTGTATTATATCTATGTCCAAGTGTGTCTGTGGTTATGCCTTTTTGAAAGGTATTTAGGAGGATATACTGACAGGTGGGATTAAGCATCATTTCCCTCCATTTTGGACAGCACGTCATTACAAAATGTCATCTGTTTGCATTCCGAAAACTTGTGCTTAGCTGTTTCAAAACTTTATACAATTCTAACCCAGAATTCATCATTACCCCATGATACCGATACTTCTCTGGGATAAACTCCAAGACAAGTTATGCATGATTTAAAATTTCATTCTTAGATACTACATATTTTCTCATTCAATACTGTTCAACCTTCATTTCAGCTTTACCCTTTTTATGTGACACTCCAGTCTTTTTCTTAAGTTTTTCTTTCAAATGAACCAAGAAAAGATAAAAAAATGATAATCTGTTTTTAAAAGACAAAAATGTAAAATTGGTGTTCTTTACCTAATTTTCATTACCTAAAACATAAATTTCAACCAAATTTTGTATTTCTTATAGAATTTACACCTAAGAATTTTTTTTTTTTAAGAATGCAATCAATTGAAAGCAAATATGGCTGGAAGTACTGATGTGCCATTTGAATTTGGTTTGTGCTGAATTTCTTCAAGACTATTGAAGGCTCCATTATTTATTGTACCTGATATTTCTTCACCACATTTCCTGGAGTTTCTTTTTATTGTGAGGTTTTCCCCATGTATGTTTCTCTACAGTGTTCTTAGATTTTGTCTTGTTGTGAGACTTGGTGACAGGTTGCCTTAAAATATTAGAGTAAAAATTTGGTGTTTAAAATGCTTCCATGGTGGATCTAACACCCACTGAAGAGAGTTGAACAGTTGGTCTCTCTGCAGTTTGTGGTGGTAGTGATTGTTGTTTGAAACCATTTTTTTTTTTCTTTAATGTCTTTATCCTCACAAACCTTATGGAGAATGTGAAAATATTTTGGTTAATTCTTTCTGTCTAAATCAATTTTTATATCTGTGTCTATCTGTTGGAGGAAAGGTAGAACCACCATGCCATGCAACCCAAAGAAGAAAGGTTCTAGGAGAAATCACCTAATACATTGTAGAGTAGCCCACAAACCCAAAGTATTGTTTTGTGTCCAACAATGCCAAATGGTGTGAGAGGTGCTCAGAACTCACCTGATTGAGGTTAGGACAGCCCACCTGAAAACATCAAAGGGCACACCATGCATTCTTTACAAGAGCGACAAGTTTATAAACTAAAACTGGGCTTAAGAATATGATTTTGTTCATTTGTTGATTTAATGAACATTTGCAAGCCCAGGTGAATGTTGAGGAAGCAGAGAGTTTGCATGGATTGGTTTCCTTCTTTATTCAAAACCTTCAGTAGTTCTTCTGTGAATCTCCAGAACCTGGCATATTTATAGGCCTGCCAACACGCCTGTCTACCATCTATTATTGTCTCACAGACCAAGAGTCAGAAAACTGTAAAGGGTTAGTAAATATTTTAGACTTTCGGGCTAGTTGATCATCATTACAACTATTCACCTCAGTCACTATAACACAAAACAGCCACGGGAAGTAACCATAGTTCAATACAGAAATTGGAATTTCAACTATTTTTTAGTTATGAAATATTCTATTTTATTGCTTTATTTATGTAAAAGCCTACAAATGGACAATGCATTTTTAGTTCTGCAAGTATACAAAACAGTCTGCAGCTCAGCCCTGATCTTTGTACTCTTCATTTAATCGGATTTCACCATCAGTTAACTACAGATCAAATCCCATTTGGTCCTTCAGGCCTTTTTGGACTACTCTAGTTTATGTGTTTTATCCTCCTTGAGCTCCAGCAACTACTATCTGTGGTATTTTTTCTAGTTTCAACTTGTCCTATTACCTAAATATTTTTCCTTTCACTTTTAGCCTTATTTCTTGAATAGGTTATGAGTTTCATGCTTAATTCTTTTTTCTTTGCATCTTTCCCTTCTTTTTGCACAAGTAAGGCAATATAACAACTCCAAAAAGTTAATCCAGCATGCCTGGTGAGAAGATGTGAGCAACCACAAATTTATAAAATTGAAAATCAGACTGTTTTACCACTTTGAGAAGAACACTTTGGATATATCATTAATTCCTCCTTCACTTACAATATTTTCAGGATATCTTATATTACTGTATAAGACCTATATCAGTTCATCTTAGTCTCTTAAATTTTTTAATCAGTAGAGTGGTTACTTGATTGAGATGGATGCTGCAGTCCATGTTTAATGACAAGAGTGGCCTGTAATTACCCCCTTGAGTGTTTTCAGTTGATTGAGAAATCAGTGATGCTTTTCTTCCAAGTGAAAGCTGCTTTATTTCCAGTATGATATTTTAAATCACTATGTACAGTATTTTTTAATCAGTCATGGTGCATTATGTTTATCTGATATTTACTCTCATTAAAAATAATTCACTGACTTATGCTCGGTTTTTTTTTTCAACTCATTCCACTTTATCTTTATTTTCATTTAAATGAAATGAACAGAATCTTAGAAATAAATCCATTTTGTCTAAATAAAGTGATCTGGATTTCCAAAGACATCAAATATTCTATTAACTGAATTTGCAATTTGAACTGACACCTTTGTAATTAAGAAATAGTAAGAAGTTACACACTAAATGATGGCATATTCCCAAAATGATTCTTTTAAGTGAAATTTAGGAGCCGTGTTTAAGACAAGCACTGCATGATTTAAACACTAGAAAATATCAGTTCCTTCATCTTTCATTAACTTAAAGTTTAAATGAGCTATCTACTGCTTTCTCCATTTTTGAGTTGTAATAAAATTTTCCATTTAAAAATAAGTGAAAAATTATAAACCATTATTGTCTCCCATTGTCTCCCAATAAGCTAATCTTTCTGTATTTTCAACAAAGTATATTAGCTCAGTTATTAGATAAGCTCAAATTTTTAAATACAAACTATGTTTCTCTAATATAAAATAACATAGTACCTCAGTAATCAGTATAATATAAAATAACATAGTAACCTCAGTACCTCAGTAATTTAGTTTAACACTTATTTTTTCACTATTTCTGATATTCTGATTCCCCATTTTAACCCTTCCTTCTCTTAAAATAGCCCTACTTTATCCCTTGGGAGAGCTTTCTAATGAAACAAGAAAATTAAAAACCATGGGGGGTATTTTACCTTGAGAAAATATTAATTTGACACAAGGATTTATATGAATAAAATACAGATACCTAAAGTAATTGGCAAGATTTGCAAAGGATCTGGCCTAATATTTTATCCTACATGCAAACTAAAAAGTTGTTAGCACCTTTTTATGGCTAGAGGTTAAAGCTCAAGACCCAGTAGCCAGAAAAATATAATTATTATTTTCAATCACAGGACTATTAGTTACTCCTAGCAATTATTCTGAACCAGAGTGTTAGTATTTTCACCCATCCCAAGCCCCAATTCCCACAACAGAGTTTGGTGAAGACACATACCTGCACTCACTGTGGGTTCCCTGTGCTTCGGGAAATTCAAGTCTTTTTATGATGGGAAATAAGCATACTTGTCTTTTTGTCTTGAGGGAAAAATACTTTTCCTTCCTTCCAAATGGTAGTTGCACAAATCCTTGTAAACACCGTCCACAGCAATGATATTCTGTACCTACTTAAGGATATAGAAACTAGAGACCATTTGAGAACTGTCTTCCACTAGAAATAATATGCATTGTACATGCCATTAAGAATTTTGATTGATGTGCTGTTTCTACTCTCAACAAATTTAGGCAACTGGAAAAGCATATGAGGAATTCAGTAGTCTTTGTTGAATGAACGTGTACCACCACAAATAAATATTTAGTAAACAGAGTTTGTAAAAAATAATGACAATAAGTAATTCTAAAGTATACACAAAGTCAAAATATTTGCTATTTCTCTTTCTGCTGCAGATATTCCATCATGACATTCTATGCTTCAAAATGAAATATTTACACACTGACTTCAAAAATAAATTTTCGTTTTATTTGTTTTCTTCTGCTACATATACACACACACATTTTTGTTTCTTTTCTTTGACCAAAGATCATTTAAAATATTACTAAATATTGCCAGCTATGTAGAGAATGGCAATGGAATTATTGATGAGTGACTGATACTCTGTTGAACACTCAAGGTGCTCATATAACCAAATTGTTTTCTTCCCTTCTATTCCCTCTCTCTCTTTTTTCCTTCTTGTTTTCATCAACCCACTATGCCCTTGTCAGGTCCAGGAAGGAATTAGAGGAAATAAACACAGTAGAGTCCTTTACTTATAGAATGAATGATATGAAGCAATTACGCAGATCTGGTTACTATACAAATATTACTAAAGTCTTACAAGGGCATATGAATTAACAGTTTTCAGATAAGATCGTGTTAACAATCTATCCAAGAAAGAAGACAACCCATAATATTTGAAAAGAAAATCTTATAACATTCTTTAAACCCCTCAGCTCCAAGTACTTCTAATTTTCCTCAAATCC
This sequence comes from Uropsilus gracilis, assembly GCA_004024945.1. Lineage (NCBI taxonomy): Eukaryota > Metazoa > Chordata > Mammalia > Eulipotyphla > Talpidae > Uropsilus > Uropsilus gracilis. The sequence goes on along the minus strand of PVHY01007760.1, from coordinate 38,730 downwards.
TCCTTTATGAAAAATTTAAAATTCTCTTACAACAAAGTAAAGCTCTTTCACTACACACAGCTGATGTCCCAGATCCTCTAGTCCTGCATGCCACTTGCATTCTCCACACTCTCACCTCTGCAACCTCAGGTTCAACTCACTGGGTTTAAAATGTGTGTCTGGCACTAGGTGTTTAGTATGAAATAGAAAATAAACACTTCACTTCCTTTCAATAGCACATGTCTTCCTTTTTTAGGCTTCTCTTTTCTGAAGCTTCTCTTCTTGTGATGGGAGTGACATCACAAAATACAAAACGTGATGTGCTATGGGAAAGCCTGAAGGTTCATCCTATTCAGAAGACAAATCAGTGTCAGTATTAGGCAGGAGCACTTAGCAAACTGATGCATTTGGGATGGCGTTTCCACAGGGCACATGGTGCCAGAGATTGTATACCTCCCAAGACTGCTATTAATCAGTTCAGTGATATGCCGATTCTTCAGGACACTCCAGGTGTTTGTTTTTTAAATAGATTGGAAATAGTAAAATAATGACACAGAAAACACATAGCCAAATGAAATGCTTCTGGAATCCTGGAAAACCTGCTTTGCTCTTCAATGGACATATCCAGTTATTTTTGTTCAAGGTACTTTATGGATGCAAAGTCAACTGACCCTAGGAACCAGCAATCCTCATACTCCTAATCTAAAATGCATGTGTGTGTGAGAGAGGGGGGGAAGTAAGGAGTGGAGGGAGAGGGAGAGAGAATGTGTTTTGGTGACTGGGGGATGGGTAAGAACTATATGTGAAAGAATGAGAACATAAATATAAAATGTTATCTCTCTAAAGCTGTCACCAAGTCTACGCATGAGATAAAAATACAATAATATTTTAAATAACTTTTTTTCCAACTCTATGTAGTATATTTTTTTTTTAATCTCACGACTCCTTGCCAGGTTTTCTGTCCATGTTTGCTTTTTATTTTTTTCCATGCGATACTTTGGTTTCTCTTCAGATTATATAAATCTTTTGTCTTCTTTTCTCCATGCCATTTCTCACCCTTCATTGTCTTCCCTTCAAGTGGCCAAAATTCAATTCATCTCTTAGTATCTAATATAAATACGCCAATCCATATGATGGCCATAGTAATAGGAGATATTTATTCCACAGATGCATTTGAGAACTTATTCTATGCAAGGAATTAGACATGAAGCCTTGAACAAGGCAGACATAGTTTCTGTCCTTATAGTATTTATACTATTCATTTACTCCCCCAAACCCCTACAGTTTTTACTAATATCATGACACATTTGGCAGTTGGGATAGAATTGTTTATACTTTGTGCTTTATGGGTAGATTTCTTTGATAGTGATTCTGGCATCTTCTGAAACCCTAAGAAAGCTGTCATATCACACAGCATATCTCCAGAAATAATAAAACTTAATTGCCTCTTGGACTTCTAGTGGAGAACATAATGTAGTATATATGCATATTGATTTTAATGATGCATACCTGAAGCTTACATAGTATTATAATGCAATACTACTTCAATTTTTTTTAAACAATGAGAACTTAATTAGCTCAATGATGGTGTTGTGTCAAATAAGAAAAGCTGGTTTCAGCAATGTGAACTGAATTATATAAAAAATTCAATTTTTCTGTCTAAAACAATGTTTCTGAATTTGCTCCTCCTCTTTTAAAGCACAATGTTACAAAGAAAAAAATATATTTCACTACAGAATGATATTTTCCAAGGTCATTATGAGCAATAAGAATTTTCAATAAGCAGAACTATAGACATAGGTGGGTGAGGAAATTGTTCTTATATATACCAATATAAAATCATGCCCAGGAAAGGGGAAAAATCCTTTTACTGATTACCATCTTAAATTGTTTCTTTTCCATCAAACAAAAGTGCAAGAGGAAAAATTCAATTATTTGAAGATTCCAGTTAGTTGGGTACCCACGTAGCTTATTCCCAGCCAACAATCTCTTGGGCAACAGCTAGATGAATGTCCATGGAGAGATTATCTCTGATCATCTGCCTGTGGTGCAGTGGTTTACCTCTCATGGCATTTAATCAGTAATTGCAAATGTCTCATTTTAAACAAATGGGTATTTAACAATTCAATAAAGGGTCCTGTCAGCATCAGTTAAAATAATCAAACCAAATAAAACATCAAACAATCACAATTTTAACTACGTTATACACTAACAATCTCTAATTGTTCTCTGCATATATGTCCCATCTTCATAGGATAGGTCATTATCTAATTTATTTATTTGATTTGCTCTGAAAGTACTGGTATGATATACAACATTTAATCAAGTTTTAATGGACTGTAGGTACACCAATATGTAATTCAGCATAGAACCCCTACTAAACCTAGCTTTAAGGAGGTCCAAAAAGTTATTTATTTATCTCATGGTAATTACCTAAATGTTTTTGAAAATATGTATGTGTATATGTACACAATTTATATATAAATATATACATACCCATTTATAACATAAAATATGCAACATGAAATATACATTAATATGTGTTGCATATTTTATATAAAGCAATTTATATTTATATGTAATATACATATATATTTAAAATAATAAATGCATATTTAATATGAATGTACATTTTAAAAATATGTACTATTTTATGTGTAATATATATTAAAAGATACATATATACACAACCACACACATATACTAATTAGCTTCTTGCCTACCCCAAATTGTTTCCATTTTGCTATCTTTATTTATTGATTCTTTTAGAATATATACAGTTTACCTACAGAGGCATTATATATAATAAAACCCCATAGAAAATAATAAACACAACAGAAGGCATTTTATAAGCACAGTGACCTGGGCCGTTTCAATAATTGGTTCCGACTGGAAAACTTCACTTAAAGGAAATGCTTCAGTAACATGTCAATGTACTATTGAGTGGCCATTTATACTCAAAAATCAAATTTCTTGAATCACATGATTTTCATCATGTAGATACTTGGAAATAAGAAGCCCCCCAATATGCTTGCACAAGTTAATAAAATTCCTTGAAGTTGAAACATATTCACAATCCATATCATTTTACTGTTGAATGAATGTACTTAGAATTGAAGCTACCTAAGAAAGAAAAAGCAAAAGAATTCATTGTCATAAAATTCACTTCTTCTGTCAGAAGAGAATAGTTTCTATTCCATTTTCATATCCAAATTATCCACGTGTGCTGCAGTTACTCCCTTTAAACCCATATAACTTGCTTGTCAGCACATTTCAAAGTCAAGAGTGAACTTTTCACAACATTCTCATTGCAGTTCTTGGTTTTCAAAGCCTGTACCACTATTTGTTGTATTTTTTTACAGCAAATATCTTCTGTTTAGGTTCACATGCATGATTGAAACTGTGTGTAAATACACAGAGTCTAAAAACAAATATGATTTTGAAAGACACTGTGTTGCTCTAACAAAGGGAACATTGTCCATCTTCCCTGACAGCCTCTCGCTAATTAAAGAGGCCCTGACGCTCTGCAGAGTGCCAGGCTCCTGAAGCACCCTCCTCCCATCCGCTCTTTTCACTGTACAAAAAAAGTGGAGAAGACAATTCATACTGTGCTGGGGTCTCCTTCCTAAGAAAATATGTAATAACTTCCCAGAATAAAAAGGAATCAAATTTGCCTTGATAGGACATAGTTCTTCCTTTAAAACACTACTGACTTTGTATTTCAGAAAAAGAACTCTCATTACCACCATCTCTGAGCCATCAGTGTGGAGTCAGTTCTGTTTTTCTATTGTTGTTGTTAACAGTAGCCTTTTTTTTTTTTAATCCATGCTGATAAACCATCTCTGACATTCTATTTTCCAAAATCTGGTTCACAAAAACACAAAAGCTGAAAGATCATCTTGTAACTAAAAATGGCAATGTCAACTTCCTCACTATCTAAATATCATCCTCAGATGGACATTTTGCACAAACAACCAAAGATGTGCTGGTACCCAGTAACCCGTGACTATTTTGCAGTCATAAAGTTCCACATCAGTGCCTACAGGGGATGTGGATCTCTGTTTGTCTAAGGATAACCTAGGCATTTTATTATTGACACTCATGTCTACAGCACCTCCATGTGCACACATATCTATGTACCTTTATAAAAAGGAAGCAATAATATCTAATGTAGCATCACCATGTTTCTAATTTCTTTCCATTTCTTTATGAGAACATTTTATTTAGTTAGAGATAAATCATAACACACTCTGAATTAAGACCAAAGTAACAGTAATAGCAATCTATTTTCATGCTTTAAAGGTTCCAAACACAGTTCATTCATATTCTATCATTAGACCGGTGCTGCAAGCCTGTGGATCAAACAGCTGGTAAATGTTAAAGGGTGATGCAAAATCCAATTACCATGTTCAAAACCAGAGATCAGCAACATTTTTTTCTGTAAAAAGCCAGATAGTAAATACTTTCAGCTTTGTGGGCCATATGGTCTCTGTCACAAATCGTCAGTCCTGTCATGGTAGGGCAAAAGTAATCACAGGCAATATATTAGTGGATGACTGTGACTGTGTTCCAATAAAACTTTATTTCCAAAAATAGTGAGTGGGGTTTGCATTATCTGGCAAGATATAATTTGCCAAGCGCTACTCTATATCAGTATGCTTTAAAGTTTTAAAAAGACTTTAAGTTAAACAAGACAATTCTAGATTAACAATATTATTAATTTTGAGGGGAAGATTATAGTTTGAGTTATCAAAAGAAGACTTTACAGAAGATAAAGCACTGAAGCAGAGTCTGAAAGACTGATCAGATCTAGATGTGGACATTTGACAGTTGGGCATTTTATGAAAATAGAGTAATGTGATCAAAATTCTACAATTAGGCTGTGGAGTGAGTGAGGTATGTATAGAAAAAAAAGGTAGTTCCCTTTTACTAAGGCACAAATATAGGAAGAGAACCAGTAAGTTCAGAAAGATGGGTTTTTCCTTAGATTAGAATATCTTGAACTGGAGGGTAAAACCACATTCTATTAAAAAATGGACATTATAATATACTTGTGAGTAGAGGGAGAACCTGCAGGAGAAAATAATTACTCATTCTTCCTTATGCTGATATGAGAAAGCTGTGCCAGAGGGGCTGAGAATTGAGCTTAGTCCTAATGAGTGAAAATGCATTTCAGCTATTACAGTGAAGATGGCCATGAAAGACTCTACCCTCTCAACAAAGGAAGTGATAAGGACAGCTTACCATTAACCTATGCCATGAGTGTGAAAGTGTCAGCTAAGAATCAAAATTTAAAGGATGTGTGGTATGTTCAAGTTATTTTCCTTGGGTCTATGAGTCAGAGATTCAAATCTAACTTTGCTAGCAGATTTTTCTCTCCATTTGAGGGTGGGTTAATTTACTCCCTTGTGATCAGCTGATGACTCAGCTGGGCTCAAGGTACACAATAATGGCAACAGGTCAAAGTTTCACTCACATGTTTGATTGCACTGGTACTTCTTCATTCATTTTCTCCCTCTATATGCAGACAGCATGAGGTTCTTCATAGCACAATGGTCTCAAGTTTGTCAGGATTCTATGATTATGACTGATGTCCAAAAGGGAGTATTCCCTGATCCAGCCACTATGGAAGACTGTGTGGATGACCTTCGAACAATTGAATGTGGACTTACCATTCAACCCAGCAATCCCACTACTGGGAATCTACCCTCAGGACATGAAAACGCTAATTCAAAAGGACACCTGTACACGCATGTTTATTGCAGCTCTGTTTACAATTGCCAAGACATGGAAAAAAACCAAATGCCCCCAAACTGATGAATGGCTGAAAAAAAAAAAAAGTGTACATGTACACAATGGAATACTATGCATCAATCAAGGAGGACAAACATATGTCATTTGCAGCAACAGGATGGAGCTAAAAGGACTTATATTAGCAGAAATAAGCCAAAAAGAAAAAGAGAAATACAAGGTGGTCCCAGATATATGAAGGATATAGGGGAAAACAAACAAATGAATAAGAAAAATTAGAAACAACCAACAGGCCTGGATGATGGAGCAAGAGAGGAGGGGGAAAAAGGCGAGGGAGGTGGAGGGCACAAAAGAGTAGGATTGTTAACAGGTGTTAGGGAAATGGAAAAACCCCAAGGTACACAATAATGTAATATATATATTTAAATATATATACACACAAAATAAAGAAATTAAATTAAAAAAATCAATCATTAGAAATAGTTGGCATTCTCTGTGGACATCTCTTTTATATTATTCCCCATATACATTCCCAGAAACAATCATTACACTGGATTTGTTGTTTATCATTCCTGTGGTATTTGAAACTTTTAAATCACATATATGAGCAAATAGTATATGATTTTTTTGGTTTATAATTTTGTAATTATGGTATTGTAAGATGTATATCTATCTGTAACTTGTTTTCTTTCCACTAAAAAATTAAATAAATATTTTTTTTTAAAGGGGAGTATTCCAAGTGGTGAAGGTGAAAGTTGGCAATCTCTTTAAGTTACACAAAATCGCCTCTGACATAATCCATAGGCAGTCATCAGGCAGATCAGTATTAGGGCCGGGGAAAGTAACTCCACCTCTTAATGGAAGAATTCAAGACCACATTGCAAAAGAGCTTATGGGAGAGATGTTGTAGTATTCTCTGGAAACAAAATCTACTAAAGATCCTTAATAAAAAACTAGTCCAGGACCAATGAAACCTCTAAGGACTTCACAGAGATAAACTCAAAGTAACTTCTGCAACCCAAGTCTAATGGAAAACAAACATTGCTGAAAATGAACTTGTGCTAAAATTTACCATCCACATAGGAAAATAGTAAGTAGACATAGCAGAGTGGAATTAGCATATTTTGACCTGAGATAGTGAAAGAAAATGAAAGAGATTTAGAAATGCACTTAAAGTATGCAAAGAACTAAAGGAAGAAACAGAAGACATAAGGCAAGAACTGAGTGCTTACTGAAAAATGTTGAAAGTATTAAGTTGAAATTTTAGCTGCAGAAAGGATATTCAATGATATAAAAATCATTAACCAGTGAAAAAAAGAATTAATGAAATGGAAGATAGGCCTAAAGAAATAATTCCAGCACAAGTACAACAGAAAGAGATGAGTATTAAAACCAATAGAGAAATATTAAGAAACTAGAAAGTAAAAATGAAAAAGTTTAATAAATATTTTTATAGGAATTACAGAAGCAAAAATTGGATGAGGAATGAATTTCCAAAGAGATAATGACTGAGAATTTTCCAGAATTGAAATACATCCTCAGATTTACTCTCAAGCAGAATAAATAAAACCACCATTTTTTTTTCAGAATAAATAAAAACATATCTGCAATATCTTAGTGGAAAATCACAACATCCAAAATTAAAGTGTGTTTTCTTCAAAGTTACTAGAGAAAGAAAACAACATTTATTATTACATTGACTGAGTTTTCTTCAGCAACAACATACAGGTAACAGAAAAAATATATTGAAAGCATGTGAGAAGACAACTGACAATGCAGGATTAGAAATCTGTGTGGTACTAAGTATCATTCATTACAGAGGGGGAAATTATGTTACAAAAGACAAAAACCATCAGATATTTTGTTACTGGAATTTTATTGGAACATATTTTGTGTACAATAAAGTACATCCATTTTAAGTGTATAGTTTGATGAGTTTTCACAACTACCTACAACTTTGTGACTACTAACCCGATCAAGGTACAGGATGTTTTCATCCTCATGGAAGTTTTCCTTGTATTGCTTTCTAGTCCATTATTCCACTCCACTCTTGCTCCAAGCTACTGATCTGGTCTGTCAGTAGAACTTAGATTTTTTCCCCCCCAGAGTTTCTTAAAATACAATTATGTTATTATTGTAATCTTTGTGTGTCTGGTTTCTTTCATTCATATTCATGTTTTGGCCATTCATTCATGTCATGTGTAGCACTGGTTCCTTCTTTTTTATTGTTGGCCAATATTCTATGGAGAAAAGTTTCAACAATAATTCTAAGCAAAAGAAAACAAGTCAAAAAGTTCTAATAGAATTTAAGAAATGCACAAGACACAAATTACACCTAAAAATAAAATGGATGTAAATTTCCATTCTTCTAAACTATATAATCAGAAAGCATCTAAAGTAAAAATGAGTAAAATTGCAAGAAATAACTTTAAAATTCACCATCATAGTATACATGTGTAAATGTACAAGTTGACAGTTTAACAAATAATATCGATCCTCATAGTTATATAATAAATAACAGCCACGGAGTTCTCAGTATATGTCAGACAATCTGTTTAACACAGTGAATTCATTATATACTAATTTCTTGCATCAACTTGTCCACTCTAACATCTTTGTATCAACTTCCTAGTTGCTAGAAAAAGAAACTGAGATTCAGAGATGGCTAGCTAGTGCATAGCCACATCAGGACTTGAACAAACTCTTGAATAAACACTTAACACTAGGCGACCATATTGTGCCAAGCCCAGACTGAGAGTTCACACACTCCCACCACTAACTGCTGCTGATAGCATAGCACATTCCTGACCCGAATCCCGACGAAAACACAAGCCAGTTCATTTTTTTAAAATTATTTATATATATATATTTATTTATTTCACATCATTGTGATCCCTGGGGGTCCCCCACCATCTCCTTCATTTTTATTCAAACTGTGGAGCAAAGACTCAGCTGGATTATTTCTCACGTAAAACATTCCATCCGCAGAGAAGCAAGACAGACTTTTTTTTCAAAGTCTGCCAGGGGCTGGCTGTGGGATGGAAGTGTGAGTCAGCGGGGTAGCACAGTCCTGGCTTACAATGGGAATGCTGGAGATCAGAGTTGGGGGATGACATGCAGATACAGCACATCAAAGAGTGAGAAGCAGCCAGAATACAGGCTGCTTGGGGTAGACCTTGTTCTCTGCTGAGGTGAGACACTGCTATGGTTTTACTTAACCACTATCTGTCCAGAATCAAACAGCCAATGCCTTAATGCATTTGCATGCATATTTACTTCATGTGACCTCAATCCTTATCTCTCCATTGGATCATCTTGAAAAAAACTAATCATAATATATATATATATTTTAATTTAAGACACACTCTGATTCTCATGGATTTAGTAAAAACTAGGCACTTGAACGAATCACACGTTTGCATCTTATCTCACCTAAACTTAGGTTTATGAAATCAGCTTTTTCCATAATAGAAATTATGTCTTACACAAAAGAATAGAAGGTAATGACTCATTGGTATTCTGGTGAAAGCTTGTAGTTTTCTGCAGAAAGATAATGAGGAAATACAACATTGGAAGAACCTAAAAGATGTCAGAAGGTAAATATTACCTTAGCATTTGCCAAATACTGGGTATGTTGGCCACCTAGGATGCCATGTGGTTGGTACTAAATAAATGGTGAGCCAGGCACGGTGGCTCGTGCTTGTAAGCTTCAGCCTATGAAGCGGCCGGGGCTAGGGATCGCGGTTCGAGTCCCGCCTGGGGCCCGTAGCGAGACCTAGTTCCAAAAAAAAAAAAAAAAAAAAATAGCTGGGTGTGGTGGTGTGCACCTGTAATCCCAGCTACCTGGGAAGCTGAGGCTGGGAATTGCTTGAGTCTGTGGTACCCCGGGTAACGAGAGCCTGAGGTTCCAGGGGCAAAAATAGCAAGACCTAGTCTCAAAAAAAAAAAAAAAAAAATGGTGACAAGAGCAAATAATTATGACACTTTAGAGAATTTGCAGCAGAACTAACTATTTAAATGAGTGAAACTAGTGCTATACTGTGTATATGTGAGTTAAATAAAGAAACAAATGAGAAATTGTTAAGTGAATTGAATCATGAAGTGCCTGGGTTCAAATTCTCAATAATATTCAATGTTCCCCAATATGAACTTTGGGATATTAGTTAAATTCTCTGTGCCTCAGTCTATATCTCTGTGAAATGAGGTCTGGAAAGCTACTTCCTTCTAAAGTTGATGTGAGAAATATAGTAAATTATATACATAGGCATATGGTACCGTGCTTTGCATGCTGTGAGCAGTTGGCAAGTATTGGCTCTTGCCTCTATTATTATTTCTTTAGGTTACTTCCTCTGCTGTTTGACCTTTATGAGTAAAATGAAATCATAACTACTTCAAAGAGACTTTTTAACTAGATAGTTCTAAACACTTAAAATTCAAAGCTGTACACCAAAGCTGACTTTCTTCCCTGCAGTTAATGGGATGGTTAGTGAGACCCAGTGTTACATAAACACTGACCTTTCATTCTTCCTTCTCTTCATAAAAGACACTTGTCCTTAATGAAAACAGAAAACTGAGCTCCTAAATTAACATTTTCAGAAATGTGGCCTTATTACACACCATTTTTCGTCAAAAAAATAAGTGTATTTAAATTTGTTCCCAGAGGTGGTAGGGCAAAATAGCTTTGGCTTCAGTGTTAGGATTAGAGAGCAAGTTTCGTGAGAGAAGAATCTGTTCTTGGCCACCGTAGCGCATGTATTTGGCACCTTGCTTAGTACTTGCTAAGCGCTCAGTATATATAGGTAGAAGTCCCAAGTTGATTCTTCTCTGTTGGACCAAGTTGTTCTGAACCCATTCTCTGAAGATCATTTGGTGTAGTAGAAAGAACCTAAATCAAATAGCCTCTGTGCTTTTTTCACTGTGATCATTAGCAATATAATATTTTAAACTACACCACAGGTTTCCATCTGTTAATGGCTCAACTTTTGTATAACTACAGGCCTTTAGGGCAACGAGGGTAATGCCTAAAGAAAATGAATGACCAGCTATATACAGAACCCCAAGATACATTCACCAGATTTAATAAATCCAGGGGATTGGCATGAAATATCCAGAGGGTGGAGGGTGGCCCTCACCCCAACCTGTAGGCAAAGTTAATAAGGCCTGAGAAGAACAAGAATTGCCTAGAGGAAAACCACTCGAATCTGCTGTCAGAGCTGACAAAGCAACATGCAGGTAGTGCAGTAGAAGGGGAACAACTTAGAAACTTCTGCCGGCACATATAAATCAAAACCCCAAGAGTTCCTGTGCAGCAAACCTCAGAAAGGGAACAATCAGGCAGCACCCTGTACCTCGTTTAAGCTTGGAGACCCCTTGCCAGTAGGTACAGAGCTCTTCCATAGATTCTGCCTACTCAGACCCCTCCCCAAGTGGGCTGCCACTAAATAAACTTTGCTTTGTTTTACTTGGACTTGGATTTCATTTTCACAGCCATAGTAAAGAAACAAAACTCCTTCTTGAAACTAGTAATAGGATTGCCATAAAATCAGAGATCAATCAAAATTGCCTATTTGCACTCATATTGCCCTCAATAAATGCTAGTGATTCTTCTACAGGTTTCCCTAAGTTAATATCATTCAGCATTCATCTAAAGTTTAGTGGATTCTACTTAAATCAGTCAATGCTTTCTCTTCCTCACACTTTCCTTTCTTTGTATGTGAATACAGAACAGTGTGGCTGGTGAGCTTGCCTTCCAGAAACTGACATCTGGGTTCGGAGTCATCACTTCCACAAAGGGAGAGGGTTTGCTCCCAAGAAGGCAAAGGTGGGGGGGGAGCCAGAGCGATTATTTATCATCTCAGTGGTCTTATACAAGCAAAGACAATATCCCTAAACCTTAACTATTTAAATAAGGATGAGAATAAGCTAGAATAATAATAAAAATAGCAAAAACAATCTTAAGCCAAAAGACTGTTAGGAGAATTAAATAAGGTCTCAGGTAGTGCTTTGTTTTATATGATCATTTCCTACAGAGAACCAGGTGTAGTGAGCACCAAGACAGTAACCAGTAAGGAGAACTGAAATGAAAATGTGTGGAGGGAAGGAAGAAAGAAGGGAAGAAGCAGAGAATGGAGAGAGAAGGGAGGGAAGGAAGGAAGGAAGGGAAGGAAGGAAGGAAGGAAGGAAGGAAGGGAGGGAGGGAGGGAGGGAGGGAGGGAGGGAGGGAGGGAAGAAAGAAGGAAGGAAAAATTGTGTCCCAAGGATATTTCAGGACATAAGTTCCTATTATTGAGCTTTTGCTTTTGAAAACATAGGATGGTGAAATCTTATGGGCAAATCCTGAGAAAAGTCATTTGTAAAAATTAGCATTTCCTATAAGCCTGTCATCTCATCTTTCCCAAAATTCATTAAGTAGCTAGAATACCTTGGAAAAACACCAAGTGTCAACTTGTGAAAAATGGGAGAAAACATTCCCAAGGCAAAATAATTGTTTGATATCTTCCCAAGCATCTGCTCCTTCATACTGAAATATTTCATGCAAAACATATTTCATGTAAGTCAAATAATTAACTGAAACAAATATTAAACAAGTAACAGAGAAGCAAATAACAAATCTCTACAGTTTCATTGCCATTGTTCTAATCCTTTGATAAGATTTAAACTCAAATTTTACTCAAATTTCCAGTGAAACCAGGAATGCACTGCCAGTTTTAACAGAAAATATCATTTGGAAAGAAATACTGTTTAAGCCTTTCTTAATTATAGAAGAGCAAAACTGTAGTTATTAAAGAAAAATGTAGTGTTCTTTAAAAAAAAGAGTACAAATAAGCTATTGAAACCAATTAATTTTTTTTTCCAAGAGGGAAAATCCAAGATACATTGAATATAGTCAATTTTGAACAGTCACAGTTTTTTTCTTTTTGTTAATGTATCAGACATAGATTTCACAGCTCATAATTAATTCCCAGTGCCCACATCACCATTAATTTTTAATCAAAGCAGAGATGCTGTGAGTGCTATTGCTATTTTACCAAGGTTAGTAGGGGGTTGCTTCCAGATGTAGAAACCTTATTTGTTCTGCATATCAGAGGCTGCTATCTAAAAGGATGGCCAGATGTACTCATGTAATCCCAGTTAATTACCCACAGGTGATGAGGACCAAACTGTGTTTTGACTCAAAAAAAAAAAAAAAAAAATCTGGCTTCACAGATAATTACACATCTACACAGACTAGGGATTTGGGATTTTATATTCTTGGCAATGTTAGACTTAGGAGGTAGATCTTGTTGAAAAGTGTTTCCTCTCTATGTATAAAGGGAATTCTTCACAATCAATTTACCATCCTTATGCTCATAAATGTATGTTTACAGGAGCTCCCCAGGCGGCTCAGTAACATTGCACCAGGGAGCAAATGTGATACAAGTTCACAGAACTTTTCTGACATAAAATCACCAGACAAGGAAATGATTTCAGTGTGGGTTTAGGAAGGCCCCAGGCAAGTATTCTCCAATTCACCATCAAACAGCACAAGGCAAAACCAAGGACTTACCTTTAAATCAGGTAAATATTCTAAGTAAAAACATGTATCATCAACTGAACAGAAACTCCACTGCAAGAAAACTTTGTTTTACTATATTGAATATACCATTAGATAAAACAATTAGATAAAAGGTAAAACATTTAGATTTAAATAACTATTTCTATAAACTTCAAACTAATTTTTTTTGGAAAATACCACCATTTATAAAAATCTAACAAAATGTCTAACAATAAAATAAGTGTGACTAATCCAATCAAGTATAAGTAAAAGCCAGACTATTTCAACACATTTTGAGATTAATATATATATATATACACAAATACATCTTAAAGACACTTAATCATAAAATATTTATAAATATATACATATACAGTATGTATCTAGAGATACATACATTCCTTATATATCTTAATGGTGTATGTCAAGAAATATCCCTGAAGTCATAATGTCTAGAAAAATAAAAACTCTAAAGTGTTGTTAGGAGAATTAAATAAGTTTGAATTTTGTTTCATATACATACCTATATCATAGCATATATTTATACATACATATAGAACTATATAAAATGAATATATTAAACAGTTTTAAATATTTTTGAACAGTTTGACTTTCACACATACATGTTTCTTCATATAGGTATATTGGTGTTATTGGTGATAATTTCAACTTCTTATTTACTATTCTTTATTTTTCAAGTTCTTAAAATAAACATGCATTGTTTATATTTTAAAAAATGTTTAATATTTTCAGGTAAAAAAATTTAAGCTTATATACCAAATGTGACATATGCTTTAAGTAAGATAGTTTACTCATTTAGTCACACCTGTCACCAGCAAATTCTCTATAAGGTAGCAGCAGATACTGACAAAGAAACTTAGGAGGGCTTGTACAATGGACATGCTATTCCACGGACTCTAGATTCAGCTCTAGTTGAGCAACTTTTTTTTTTGAGACCAGGTCCTGCTATGTTGCCAGGGGTAGTCCCAAGTCCACGAACTCAAGTGATCCCTAACTTCAGCCTCCCAGCACTGGGATAATAGGCATGGCCCATGATGCCTGACTTCAAGTTGAGCAAATTTAACTCAGCAAAAATGCCTTGTGTGTGAAGTAATGTGGACTACTTTGTGGAATTGTGGTTCAAATAAAATTTAGAATTCAAAATCTAAATGAGATGAAATGCACAATTCTAACCCATCACTCCCAACCCTCTATGCTACACTATTAGCTCCCTCCCATTCTAGCCCCTGTCCCTACACCCCCCCCATTTTCAAATACCTGAGGGACTCTATGCATAAACATGTAAGCCATTAGAAATAAGGGGCATTGAAATTTTCTCAGTTAAAACCTATAATTTCCATCATTTTACCAAAATGCCTAGGTTTCTTATTAATCAAGACATAAGCCATAATTTTAATGCTAGAAAACAACCAGGATGTTTTAGCAACTTAGAATAAAAGCAGATTAATTATTACAAGATGGGAAAGTTAACAAAGGCCGAGAAATGACAGAGGGCATTAGTATAGTGTATGGAGCTCTTAACGTAGAGGAAGTAGAGCACATTTGCAAAAGCAGAATCATGTGGAAAAATTAAAAAGTAAGTCTAAGATGATGTATTTTATTGTTAGAGTATGGAAGTTGACTTAATCAGAAGATAGCATCATCAAAGTGGTATTTTAAGGTAAGAAGACTGGAAATGCATGTTAGTGACTCAAGGGTAATGAACAAAGGTGTAGATCAAGGAAGTGGAAAGAAGTTGGTGGACATACATCATGGTAAAATGATAAATTTAGTTATAACTTCTAAAAGCTAGAAGGAGAGGATGTTTAGTAAAAGTGGGGAGATCTGCATATGCTTTAGGCTATGAAGAAGGAACTGGTAGAAAGGAAGAATCAAATCATTAGGGAAAAAGGTCAAAATAAAAGAAAATTATTACCTTTTCTGATCATATACTGTATGTCAGATCAAGGTTAAATGTTGCAAATAAGTATCAACTCTCGAAAGCACACTGTCTTATTTCCAGTTCATCACACTTAGGTGCTTAGAAAATATTTGTCAAATTAATGGCACAGAGAAAGGAGGGAGTCTTTGTGAGACAAAAGGACACTTTCTCCAAGACCGGAGTGAATAAAAGGAGAGGCAAATAAATGCCAAAGGAACAGGGTTAGCAAGCCCTGATAACTTAGCACAATGAGAATCAAGGTAATTTAAGATGAAAGAGATGCTATGGGTTATCAGAGTGATATGGTAACAATTCAAGGAATTGAAAATGATTTCAATAGCTATTATAATAAAGAAATAAGGACTCATTATAGTATTAAGAAAAATATCCACCCACCATGGGAATACAAAGATGTGAAATATATATATATAATTATTATTTAAAAAAAAACATCCAAATAGTGAAGGACTAGTTAACACTAGCAGAACCCGCAGGACTCCAATTTCTCCCACTACACAAATACTAAGAGTAAAGAAAGTCTGATACAGATCATTTGGAGTTTCTGATCTCTGAATTGCACTGTAGCATTATATTTGAGGGAAGAAGCTGAAAAAAGAGTTACAAAAAGATATCCATTATTCAACCTAAGAACTAAAATATTGCTGGTATAGTTTAAAATACCATATGTCTTTTCTTCCAACCACATTCTCTTCCCTAATATGCATAAGTAATTGATATCCTAAATGTCATGATTATCATCATCGAGTTTTTTATACTTACGATAACAAGTAGTCTGATTTCATGAGGTTCTATACTTTATGCTATTATTATTCCACATTTTAAAAGGACAGATTTATTAGGAAAAGGAGAAAAGAGAGAGATACCTGTAAAGTGACAGATGGGTAGTCTTGGGAAGAAAGCTGCTGCTCCTGCTTTGTAAAGGAAGAGGTTTGTGAAAAGAAATGCTTGCAGAGACAAAAGCATGCAGGAGAACACCATTTTGCCAATGCAGAAATTGCACTAATTATACTTGTTTTAATACAATCATGTTATTTGTTACAAGCACTTTGCTACAACCTGCTTTTCTGTTTGTTTAGTATATATGTAATACATGCATGTGAATGCATTAGACCCTGTGTGCTTTATTTTATTTTAATAACACTTTGCTAACAATACTTGACCATCATTTGCTGTTTTCACTGTTGTATATGATTGCAGTATATCCACTCATTCTCCTGGTTATAATTTAGCATGTTTCAATTTGAATACTTCTATTCATAAACATGGTATATTTTACCTCTTAACTTGAATATTTTGCCAATTTAAAATACAGTTTTATTTAAGACAGTGCATTTGCCATTTATAAATACAGTGCTTATAATATGTACTGATATTTCCTCTCTGTGGGCACATATTCATATTCAAGTATCAAGAATGCCTAGTGTTACTACAGAGGCTAAACTTCAACTTTCATGGAATTTGCTACAAGTTTGGGTCCTTCAACATTTTTGTGATACAATGGTAAATTCTAAGCTCAAATTAGTTTACTAAACCTCCACTGTTTTAAATTCAGAGGAGACACCATCATTTGAAGTTGCTCCACAACCACAAAAGCTCCCTTACATGTCCACTTCCCTTTGGTATAGCTTTGCAAAGATAGGGTTGGAAACTTTACTCAGTTCTTCCATTTGATGCTCAAATTCTTCTTTCTCTGCAGTATCTGTGGTCATCCCAGTCGATGATTTCATTATACTTGTCAAGAATCTTCTGTTTGTCTTTGTTGATATTGCCTTCAAGTTTTGTTTTGTTTTTTAACAGGTACTTTCAAGTTGAAGGGGGAACTTGAGGAACTCCATGGAGTGCAGGATGTAAACCAGTGAGTTCAAACTTGCTAATGGGGTCATCATCCTTGTTCACAGCACAGCTCACCTTTATAAACCTGAACAAGTATATATGGCTGGTTGTCAGAGTAGGTAGTGAAGGTCTGTTTCTGCCAGGTAAGAATGGTAGCATTATATTTGATGAGGATAGTTATGGCTCCACTAGCAATTTCAATACTAAAGGAAAGAGGAACAAAAATCTAAGAGTAGAAAAACATGACCATTTTCATATTCAAGATTGGATATTGCAACATAAGTAAAAGCCTTGGAGGGTTGATGCTCTTATTCAGTTATTTTCCATTGAGTAATTCCCATAGAAATTTCTGAATCTTGGAGATTTGTGCAGACTATCTCACCAAGTCAAATTGTATCATGGACTTGTCTAGCTTGGCATCACAAAGAGTCTTTTCTACTAGGTCCATAGTACCAGAGAACAAGGCATTCAATTCTTCAAATTTGGCACAGGTAACAAAGGCAGAAAAGTAGATTCTTTCATACAGTCAGACAATATCAGTGCTAGCCTGGGCACATGCTTAGAGCAGTATGGGGGCAATGAACAGCCTTTTTGTACTCACTGATGTTCTTCTTCTGTTTGCATTTAAATTCAGCAATAAAATGGCAGACCATTTGGTAGTCAAAGTCTTCTCCACTAACTGGATGCCTCTAGTATAGATCTGACATCAAAGATTCCGTCTTCGACAGTGAGGATTAACACATTAAAAATGACACCCCTTCAGTCAAAGATTAGTACATTTCTTTCAGCTCCAACATTTTTGTCTAAATGACAGGTAAGACAGTGGTAACTGGCTCATTGATGTTTTTAAATACACTGAGACCAGAAGAATTTAAGCAATTTTTTGTAGCCTGATGCTGAAAATTGTTAAAGTAAGTGGGTTACTAGACAACAGTGTTAGAAAAAAGTCCTCCTTATGTGTTTTTCTGCAATTTCCTCCATCTTTGTCAGAACCATAGTCAACATTTCCTCTAGATAGAAACCTTTTGACCATCTGTTTTTACCTTGTGGTATATACATGAACTTCCAACCTGCATGTATCACTCACCACTATGAAGAGTCAATAATTCATAGCAGACTGGACAGCACTATCAATCTATTTATAACCCGGCATTTGGCACAGAAAACTGTGTTGGTGCAGTTCACTGCATCATGATTTTCTGTAGTAATACCAATCAACAATTCAGTATCAGCAAAGGCAACACAGCATGGAGCTGTTCAGTTTCTCAAGTCATTGGCAATTAATTTAATGTTTTGATGTTGGAAGATACCTACAAAGAGTAAGTAGTGCCAAGACCAATGTCAACTGCAGATTCTTAGACATGGTGGTTTGCAAGCAGTGCCAGCTCGACTGGAGCAAGATACAGAAATCTGCAGAGTTACTGATACATTTTTCTTCAAATTCACTTCAAAAACATTCTATTAATTTTTATACGAAGGTACAGAATAAACACTCAAAATGTCAGAAATTTAGCACTGATATTCTACATGCTTAAGTTATTACGTATGTTTGGCTACTTGGTGCAAGTATAACAGGAATGGGTTTGAGGAACATCTCTAAAATGACTTCCTCTATAACATCCTTAAATATTTTTTCTTTGTTACCACTTCAATTACAATAGCATACAAGGATGATTACCCTGTAGACACCAGAAAGGAAATGTTAGAAGCCTTTGCTCCTATATGGATATAAAGATATGTCTAAAAAGAATATCATTATTTGAATTCATGACACATCTTTCTTCTAAAAGTACTTTAAAACTATATAATCAAGTTTATCCTGAAAGCACCTCTGAGAAATAGAGGTGCTTTTAGCTCAATTTAATAAGTGACATTGAAGTTTGTTGGATCACCCCAGATCACACACACTAGTTTTGATTCATGCTCAAAATGACAGAGCTCAACTAAGCTGTCTCAGACAGCTTTCATATTTGATAGAATAGTTAAAGTCTGCGTTATTTTAAGTGCTTGCACTAGAAAAGCTATTTCAGTAACTGAATCGACCAAGGCCCCACATTCTCTTGGAGGATTTTATAGTTATGGTCCATTTGACTGTCAGTTAAAGGAACCTAGTAGTATTCAATGAGAAAATTTCTTAACTCACAAGAGAGAATGTGTAGAAGAAGTTAGTGGATTCAGTGATTATCATTGTCATCAAAGTTCTTTCCAACTTCGCTATGACTTTCTCAGTATTAGCATTATCCTCAGGGTAATAGTAAAAAATAAAAAGGCTGTAGCTGTTCCAGGTATCACATCCAGATACAACAAAATTTAGAGAAATATAAAACATATCTTTTTTGAAACTTAAAATATATATTCTTAGAAATATATCTTGTTAAACCTTAGTGTTCCTCATAAATCCTCTCCCACCCACATTCACCTTTAGTTTAATTGGCTAGAACTAAGCAATGTGTGTAATACTGAACCAAATATTAGCAAAGGAAGAGAGGCTAATATTCTGGTCAATCACTTTCATCCCTATATATGGGTTGAGGGTAAGTTTCTCCTGAAACAAATAACTATATGGAGGAGGAGGTATTCTAACAAAATCAAGGTCTGAAAGTAAATGAGAAGGGGATAGGATCCAGGTTAGGCAATCAACAATGTCCATTGAAGTCAGTCCCCTTATCTACACTAAGGATAGACATCAATATACCAAGGAAGTGAATTCCAACTTTGCGTTAGCCCCATGAAACAGTTTCATAAATTCCAGATCCAGGCCCCAAAGAATTAGTCTACATCAAGTCCCTAACACTGTTGACAGCTGATCCACAACTAATTAATTTTAGTGTCTCCCTCAAATTCTTATATCAAAATCCTAAAGTCCTTAATCATTACTGCCAGCTTTGAAAAACAGAAATAAATATCTGCTATTTATTTTTTATTTTGTTATAGCAAACTGGTCCAAGACAACAACTTTAATAAGCAAAAGTGTCATCAGTACTTGGTTATTTATGAATCAAAATAAAGATGAGTCTCTTGGTATTCAAGTTGATTAACAGTAAGAATGACTGTTTAATGTCCAGTGTAGCAGCAATCTGATTTAAGGACTTAAGCACATTAAAAATAATGTTAAATGGTGAACTAATATTTAACATTTGCTAGAGGAACTCTCTAATGTTTAATGTAAAGTTTAAAGTATATGGAGTTAAATTAAATTACTGGAAACAGTCTCCTTCATTTCCTCCTCTCCTATCCCCCAAGTATGAATTGTTTCATTTCCAGTTTAACTTGAGGGGAAAATAAACATTAGTAGGTATTTTAAATTAACATGAACATTAGCAAATTTTTTTTTAGTCACAGGTATTTGCCATATACTTAGAATACATCCAGACATTCCACAGGGAACTTTCCAGATACAACAGTTTGCACATATGCATTTTTCAAATTCATGTTTTCAGAATCAAGTGAATTTTAAAATATTACCAATACACCTGCAGAAGCCAGTCCAATATAGACAGTTACCTAAAAGACTACCTCAATTTGAGTAAGGCAACTGTCAAAAATGAGAAGTTATTCAGGAAATCTAATGCAACTTGGGTAGAAACACTGTAAAATTATCTCAACCATTTCTACTGTGAGATTGAGATGCTTGCCTGTTAACTAAACTACAACACAGTATTATTAGGGACTTCATAAGTCTCACCCATTAGTAGTTTGCTATTATCTACTTTCCCAGTTTTCCTGAATTCTTCAAAGTTTATTTGAAAATACATACAATCTTTTCACACTGCCTTAGCATCAGTTCAATTGATACAGGGTAATGATGCAGTTGAAAATTGTATTGACACCAAAATACCCTGGTGGACAGAGTCTGAAAGAAAGACCCCCACAAGAGAAAATGGGAAGCAGAGAAAAATAAGGGCATATAAAAACAAAGGAGTGAAGAAAAGGAAAGGGAAAGAGATGAAAAAGGCAGACTAAGAAAACAAGTCCACATGGCCTGGGCAGGGGAAGCCCCCTGGAAAAGTGAGCTGGTGCCACATGGTGGGAGAATAGCCAGCAGAGAAGTAGCCAGTGTGGAGTCAGATGCCAGAACAGCATGTCAGGGGTGACCAAGGGCTTCTTCTGAGGGCAGGCCTGGTGGATTTAGCCAGATATTGCTGAAGGAAGGCCTAGTAAATAAAATGTCTGGAGCTGCAGCAAGGCGGCATATTTGAAAAGCTGAGTTTGCATCAGCATCTGCTGGAAAAGTTTGATGAGCCATGGAAGAGCAGAGCAGCTGAGAATGCTGGAGAGAGAAAAAAACAAAGAGAAGATTTCAGAGAAAGACTAAAATTTGCAAAGTGCCTGCCTCAGCTTTAGCGGAGCAAAGGGGCACCATCATAGACATATGTCTTTGGTACCTTTGGAACTGAAAAAGGTGATGAATAAAATAACTGGCGACTGGTGGCATTAAGGACTTTTCATTTTCCTGGTTAATTTCCTTTGTTAATAAAACCCTGTTTAAACAGCTTTTGTCAAGATGAGCTTGTGACCTAAGCCAAGAAGGGATGTTGCTAGAGACTTTGTTTCCTCCACCCAGTGGAGGAAGTTAGTCTGAAGGATTTTTTTGCATTGTACCTATTACCACACATATCTGCTCTTTCCAGAGGTGGAGTGCAAAATATTTAAGTCCTATAGTTTTAGCAAATTTCAGTTACACAATCCTGTGCTATTAACTGTAGTCACCATGTTATACATTCAATCCTGAGACTGTTCATCTTCTAAAGTTTCTACATTTTCACCAATTTCTTCCTATCCATTTCCCCCACAACCAGTCTCAAATAACCACTAAACTAGTCAGTATCTTCAGTTTGACTATTTTTTTTTGGATTCCACATATAGACGATATCAGGTAATATTCTATTTCTCTGTCTGGCTTATTTCACTTAGCATAATACCATCTAGGTGCATCTCTATTGTTGCAAATAATATAGTTTCCTTCTTTTTAAAGACTGGAAAATATTCCATTGTGTACAAATGCCACAGTTTCTTCATCTGTTCATTCACTGATGGATATTTAGTTTGTAACCATGTCTTAGCCACTGTGAATAATGCTTCAACAAACATAAGAGTATAGATATACCTTCAAGATAAATTTCACTTCATTTGGCTATATACCAAGGGATTGCTGGATCACATACTAGTTCTTTTTTTAATTTCTTAAGGAGCTTCTCTACCATTTCTGTAGTGGCTATTCCAGTTAACATTCCCCACTATAGCATATGGGATTCTTTTTTCTCCTTGTATCTCCTTGTTATCTGGCGTACAAAGAGAAAAAGCAAGGAATGAAAGGAAGAGTTGCTGGCCCCAGCATACCTACTTTAACATAAAACTCTGCTTTTTCCTACAGACAATTGAACTAATAATTTCATATTTTTGAATAAACTACCTTGAGCTGAGTTTTTGTCACAATCAACCAAAATTTCTCAGTAATATATTTATCAATTTTAAATGGTATATCTAAATAAGCAAAGGATTAGCTAAACCAAACAATTATTTTTAGTCTTACTAAACTAAACTTTAGAAATCAAAGGCTTTGCTTAAGATTCCAAGTCCACCACTTACTAGTTTGGGAAGCTTATACTACTGCCCTTGCACTGTAGTTTCAATGCCATCTGCAAAAAATAATCATGATATATCATGACAAGGTCATCTGGAAGATCAAATGAAATAACAGTCAATAAACACTGAAAGTGTCAGCCATTCCAAAATGGGGATCAGAGCTACACACCCACTACCATCAACCAGAATTAGAGGGACTAAGAGTTACAGATATGTCGATGCTGTCTGGAACAAAGCAGTCTGGCGTGATTAAGAGAGTTTAAGAGCATTCCTCAGTCAGATGGGGAGAGAATTATGTCTGTGTTAAGTGAGCTCGGAGAAATGACTCAAAGTAAAGTTGGCAGAATTATTTTGTCACAAGATACACAGATAAAAGACCTAACAGAGAACACAGATTACCTCCTTGTAGAGTTCATGAGGAATTATCTGGTGACATGAGAAATTGAAGAAAATAACACTTCCAGAGGTAATTAACCCTTATCTGAAATTTTCTGGTTCTCTTCAATGGTCTTAACACATAAATTGGACACCATGATTGGGCTATATAGATTACTGATATCTATGCATAGTAAAGAACCAGATGAACTGCACTATCAGACCACTAGGAAACTTGAAAAAGGAATCTTAACTATTTATTTGTGCAAAAGATTCTAGCAAACTGTCATAGAAAAAGAATCTAATGCTAAATTTGCATTTGTATTCTAAGCTATGTGTGAATTCAGTGTTGTAGTCTTTGGATTGATGATCTACTTTTCAAAACTTGGCAAGTGGTTGAAACATTTGTAGTAGTTACAGAAGCATCATCATAACACGTAACCAAAATGTAAAAGATCATCTGCCACATCACAAATGACTGCCAATTGAAAACCAGAAGACTGATCTTAAATGAAACTTTAAAGGTGCCAATTTTTGACTCCCAGAAGTGAAATACACCACAGAAGATGGAAAATTTTATCATAATGAATAGAAATTAGGCTTTTACATGTTCATTATATAGTGTACATAGATGTTAATTCACAATGTTGTAACATATCAAACTTATGCTATAATCCAATGTCACTCAAAAAAAATTTAACATGTTGAAACTTCCCCCACCATCATCCCCCCTTACCTCTGCCATGGAAAACAAAGCAAACTTCCTTCAAGTGCTGAAAAACATCTCTAATCAAAATATAGCCATTGTCTGTGTGATCCTTTCCTGAGTCTCTAAGTACTGTTTTCACCTTCTGGGCAGAGTAAATCACTTCCGATGTAAGGTTCCTACTTTATGTTGCTCAGTACCCATTGGTATGAACTTTGTCATGTTGTACCACAGCCTGTAAATTAACTGCTTTCCACTCATGACTTCAGGAAAATTCCTGAGTCTTACAATATTGTTTCTTGAGACCTAGGACTTGAACACAAAAAAATATTTTCTGTGATTAAATTTTCCAAGGAAAATCACCTCTCTCTGCTAAGAAATTGAGTATTAAGCTCTGAGAAATTTTAATAGGGTTCATGGGGATCTTCAGAGAAGGATTCTTTGTCCTCGTGTACATCACTATTGAAGATGCTCAGTAAGAAGTGTGTAAGATCACTGAGACCCTCCAGCTAGATAGAAGTCAACTCATGTAAACTTAAAGAATAAATGAGTCCATTAAAGCGACTGCCATGGAGGATGGCCCTCCTCCAGGGTGTAGAAAATGTGGTTTTGCTGAGGCAAAGTGAAAGATGCCTCTCAAGGCTGTAGGTATGGGGCTGCAATTACTTTAAATCTGAGTGATTGCATTAGGACAGTTGTCTGATTTATCTCAGTATAAAATGGAATCAACTTATCCAGATCCTAGAGCAATAAGAAATCATTTGCATTTTTTTTGCATGTTGCTGTACAGTTTTCCCAGCACCATTTGTTGAAGAACATGGATAGAGCTAGAAGGAATCATACTGGTAGAAATAAGCAAAAAAGAAAAAGATAATACTGGATGGTCCCACTTAAATGTGGAATATAAGGAAAACAAACAAAGGAACAAGGAAAAGTTATAACTAACAAAATGACAACAGAACTAAAACTTACAGCAAGGGAGGGGGAGGGAAGAAAGGTTAAATAAGGGGATGAGCACAGAAGATCAAGATGACAGTTCACAGGTGACAAGGTAATACAAAACTTTGGGGTATACACTGACATGACTATATATGTATAAAATAAACAAACAAATAAATAAATAAATTATATTAAAAATAAATTATTTGCAAAGCTGAAATCTCTAGATGGGTCTTGAACTTCCCACTGATTCATGACTCCAGAGAGTCTAGTTCTTTATTAGATAGCACTTTGATAGTTTTCTTTTAAGGCCAGAGTAAAACATACTATAATCTGTTTTAAAGAAAAGAATTAACACAAGAAACATATTTGTTTTCTCTTCAGAAAAACTGTTTAGCAGTCATGAAGATTTGATAAAAATCAGGATATCCAGAGCAAATATTCCTAGAGAAACACCAGAATGACCTGAATCTCCACATTTCTCACAAAATAATGCCAATATGAAAATTTTTGAAGCAGGTGGAGCCTCAGTTTGAAATCACTGTTCAGTAGATTAACATTGTACTGATTTTTGTTTGGAGAACATTAAAAAAAAAAAGAAAAATTAAGATGCTTGACAAGCTGAATTTTGTGTTTTAAATAAGTAATTTTTTAACTTTGGTATCATCTGGAATCTTAAGAAGGCATAACCTAGCACCAGGCCAGTCTCCAAGATCTGTATTCAACAGACCTCTACTGATCTGACCCCAGACCACTATTTAAAAAACAAAAAATAGCTAATTTTATTTTTAACACAAAAGTCTACTTTATGTTTCTAACATACAGTAATAATCTTCTAGAATTTACCATACATACTGTATGTTTGGATACATACATACTGTATGTTTGGATGAAAATTAATCACAATAGAGGAAATTCACAGTAGAGTAGAATAAGAACAAGCAAATGTTTCGATGCTTAAACTTAGTTTTCTAGAAAAAAAAACTGCCACTTTCTAATGAAGTTTCTATGATATTGTACACAAAACATCAGATACTTTCCTCCCTCCAGCCTTGCCCATTTTCTCTCCTCTCTCGGTTCTTTCTCTCCCTTTATTCCTTGCATTAACTTTTCTGTGTTTCACTCATTTGATTGTGCCTCATCAGTCTTGCATTCAAGAAATAGCTGAGAGGTTGTTGAATGTCTCACTCATGTAAGAGTAAAATTCTGCACTTACCTCACTCTCTTGCTTAGGATTAAGGGTAGCAGGGATTCTAGTTTCCACTTAGGACTTGTTTCCACTGTTTCCCTTTACATCACCACCACCACCATCACCACCACCACCACCACCACCACCACCACCACCACCATCATCATCAATTTCTTGAATGATCCAGAGAAATCTCTCATCCACTGTCTTATTTACGTACTTGTATCCAATAAAGTATGATTTTGCAAATGCATTATTCTAGAAATACACTTCTGATTTGACTTTTTCTCACAAAACAATACCAAGGAAATCAAAGCACGTGGTCGAGTCTGAGGCCTGTAACTGCTAAGTGCAGCATTTCTGACTGCAAAATGTATCGAGATTCCAATGCACTGACAGCTGAGGACAGTTTGAACAGATCTAACCATTTCAAGGAACTGTTTAAAAGGAATACTTTTCATCTTTGATTTGTGAGTTAAGTTTCCTGTTTTAAATTTGTTTTGCCAGACATCTAAAATATGAAAAGGAGGGTGTAATCTATGTTTTGCTACAATAAGCCAGCCTGCACACAAGGCAACCTGAGCAGTGTTATAAATATCCTGCAATTTGCTGAATGTACTGAAGCACAGTTTCATATCAGGTTTTCCTTATTCTTTTCTTCTTCCAACCTTCTGGCATTTCTCTTATCAAGATTCAACAGCAGTAGGCCTATAGCTCAACTGCCTATTTATGCTTTAGTACAAGACTGAAGCATTTCATTGTTATAGATAAGTTTCTGGAAAGTCAGATCCTTATTTAGTGTGAAACATTTAAGATTTACCTTCTTAAAATTGTCTGTAATGCAGTCACCATGGGAATTAGATTTCCTGAGGACGGAAGACAAGATTGAAATGGGGAGCAGGTGTCATCTAAACGATCTTTGAAAAACATTTATAATTAGGACATTAAATTATTGACTCAAGCAAGTCCCAGGCTGATGACCAGCTGCAGATTGAACACACAGCCATTTCCCTATTCTAATAACAGCTCTCCCAAGTAAAAGATTTTCGCCAATGTCAAAATGTTCTCTGTCACTAGAATGAAAATAGTCACAAATTGAAGTTCGACTCCCAATTAACATTCTGGTTTCAGAATGTCCCTAATCTGTTTAAATTTCTGACTGTCTGTTGAAAGATAAGCATATCTTTAAGACGAGCACAATCCACACAATATTTTTGAGAGATAAACTATAGCAATATGAAAAAGCATGTGATTTGAAGGTTATTTCAACTAGAATGATGATCTTGCAAAATCTCCATTGTTCTAAACATACACAGGTGTTTGGTACCTAAAGTTCACTAAAGTGGGAGTAGATGTCTTCACTAAAGTGGGAGTAGATGTCTGTGCCATCACTGAAAACCTTATTTTGCTGCTTGACTATTCCAAGGGTAGCGTGTGTCTTATCTTCATAGATAGCAGGGAATGAAGGTTGCATCCTAGAATATCAGAACTAAGAGATCATATAGCTAGTTACTTCAAATCATAGCTCCCCCATTAGCTGAAGCAAGTGCAAAGAGTTTGCAAAAAATACATCAGAGGTTCCCTCTCTGGAAGATACTGAGTTGAACCCTAGGAATTTAGAGTTTTAACAGCTCCCTAGGTGAATAGGATGCACAAACCTCATTCAATAACTACAGTTCTGTTCTATTGCCATTTATTCTTATAAGCTACCACTAAAATTTCCTGAGCTGATGGGTAAAGCAGAGAGAAGAGCAGTTAAAAACAAATGCAACTTAATTACCAGGGCATTAACAAAAACAGTAACCACAGAAAGACATGAGCATGGTTTTAAAAATGTTAAATCCTAATAAAATAAACACAGTGCAGCTGGAGAAAGATAGGGACTATACAATTTTACTCATGTGATATATAGAAAAACCAACCAACTAAACAAAGCAAAATAAACTATGAGGCTACAAGACCAAATTAGTGATTATTGGAAGGGAAAGGGTGAGAGGGCTAGGTAAACAAGGTAAAAGGGGGGTCAAATATATGTTTTGGAAGATCGAACTGGACTTTTAGTGGTAAACTTAATGTAGAATATAGACTTAGCAATTTATACTGAGGCACACCAGAGCTTACTTCCTATTAGAACACAATGTTACTTCACTAAAAACTTCTTTAAAAAATAGACAGCAAATATAAAACTTAATTTTTAAAGAAAAGATAAAATTATTTTTTTAACAGGAGCATAAAGAAGATTAAGGCTGCTGAGGTTTAAAAAATCACAAAGCTTGTGAAGAACTACACAAGTTGGAATATGAGATCAAAACAAGCCAAGATGAAGAAGCTGGAATATAGTCCCATTAGATCCTGCAAATTTGTGAAATGGACAGAAATATCTCTATAATCTTCACATCCAGAAGGGATTATGCCCTTGAAAGGAACACACCCCTGCATGCTGTATTCAGCAGCGTGAAGACACTTTGCATCTGGGGGTCATTGCTTGATGGTGCCAAATGACAAAAGAATGGTGAGAACAGAAAGAGCCATGCATGATCCACCACAATGTCTACATAATGTTTTTCTCATTCCACTAGTAACCAATTTAGTAAGAACTAAACCCTTTCGGAAATGTGTTCAGAGCAGAATAGACTTCATCTTCTAAACAACATTTAGAGGCTGGGCACAGTGGCTCGTGCTTGTAAGCTTCAGCCTATGAAGTGGCCGGGGCTAGGGATCGCAGTTCGAGTTCCTCCTGGGGCCCGTAGCGAGACGTAGCTCCCCAAAAATTAGCTGGGCGTGGTGGCGCGTGCCTGTCATCCCAGCTACCTGGGAAGCTGAGGCTGGGGATTGCTTGAGTCTGTGGTACCACGGGCAACGAGAGCCTGGGGTTCCACGGGCAAAAATAGCAAGACCTAGTCTCAAAAAAAAAGAAAAAAAAAAAACCCAACATTTACATCAACGGTTTATTCTGCTTCTTTTCAAGTGAACACTCCACTTTTGGAGAGTTCTCGTAATTAAAAATTTCTTTGTATGTTACATCTAATTCTGTTTTTCAGTGGTACCCACCCATTTTTCCAATTTCATTGCTCTTCCAGATGACAAAGATTTGTCCAGATATTTGGAAATGGTCATCTTAATTCCTTGACATCATTTTTTTTAACCAAGTTAATAATTCCTGGTTTTATACATGCAGCTAATACGGCATTGCTTAGAGTTCTCTCTACACAGTCTACTTCCCCTTCAAATGCTTCAAGTTTTGATGTTCAGAATTAAGCATGTAGGACAGATTTAAGTGCAGACTGTTGATTCATTTGAGCTAGACATGATTTCAATTGATGCAGAATAAACTGAAAAAAATTTTTGATAATATACACAATGTTGATTTTTTTATGATGCAAACCTAAAACTTATGTAATCTTGTAATATCACTTTAACTTTAAAAAAAAAGAATAATTTTTTAAAAAGGTTTTGTTAGTTAAATCACACCATTGTCTCATATACTTACAGTTGCCCGAGGCCCATATCTAGAGTAAGCCCTCTTAAACCTCAGGGAACACCCTTATCCTGGCCCAGGATGGTTACAAGAACCCTCTGCACTACCTAAAAGTTGGTTGGTGCTTTTTTTTTTTTTTTTTCAATTTTTATTTTGTAACTTTCATACAATATTAACCATGTTTGTATGGCTGTTGTTCCCTTTAAGTATAGCCCTTCCTTTCATATTGAATTTCTAGTCCCTTACCTCTCCCTTTCCCTCATCCCCCCCTCTGGTCATTCCAACTCCTCATGATGCAAGTCATTGGTCAATGTTTGGGCCTCTGGTCTTTTTTCTCTCTGGCACAATATCTTTTTTTTTTCCTGGGTGTGGACTTACACTCCTGGACAGGAACATACTAGGCTACTTGGATCTCCAGAAGTAACTGAGGCAGGTAGTATTGCCGAGTATGTCAGGAACATCTTGTAGGGCAAATGTGTGGTACTGGTTCTCCAGGATCCTTTCTGGTTTCTGCCATGTGTTACTGGTTCTGCATCATACAGTTCCGATACCTTGGTTTGGGAGTCAATCTCCTACCACTGGCAATGGAGATTTTCCCTTTGGAGACAGACAGACCTTCCTAGATGGTCAGTCCAGCTCCTCTCCTCTCTTGTGTTAGCAGTTCTGTGTTGGCAGGTGTTCTGCCTGACCTTCCATGCCTTCTTTGACAAAGAAAAATGTCTAATGTTAGAAGCAGCCCAGAATGAGGAACTTTCCCAGCCTTGCTGTCTAGCCCTGCCTAATGCCAAGTATAGAGTCGGATGACCTGACCACAACCTGCCTCACCTATCATGGATCTCCAGTTACTTGGTGTCATAGCAACCGGAAAATAATTATCAGGGAACAATACAAAATCCACTCTCCACAACTTTTAGGACTTAGTCTTTCAGGCACTATCCCACTGAGTCTGCCACCAGAGTAAAGCCTCTTCTCTCTAACTCTCTGAGTCAGTAACATCTTCCTGGGACTACTGCCATAACCCTAGGTAAAAGCTATTTGTGATTCTGGACTCTCACTTGAAAATTACATCACTTTTATCATTTCCCATTTTAGGGAAGTTATCTGAGTTTAGATAGAGTGTCCTGGAAATAAGCCCATTTCCTCACATAAAGGTAGGATCATGTTCCTGAGCTGAACCCAGGTTCCCAAACCACTTTTTGCCAAACATTAGGGTTCCCATTCTATCCACTAAAGAAACATGGGCAACCCAAAATCCCTAAGCATGTTTTCCAGTATGACTTTCTGCTAAATCATAATCTGTTTCCTCCAAACACATTTATGAAGGTAGAGTTTAGTACACAAATATTGGAAAATAACATATTTATCCCTATAAATATTTATACTGTTATACTTTTAGATTTGCCTCTCTTTTTGTCATCTCTCTAGTTTTGTACTGTTGTTCCACAAATTTGGTACACTTCCAGATCTATATAATCTGCCAATATGATTTGCATGACAGTCTTTTCTAAGGCATTAATAAAACTGAAGAGAAAGGACCAATAATAAATTTTGGGGGGCATTTTCCTAGAAAACTCTGCTCCTGTGACATTAATTTTTAAGACCACACTCTGTATACTGTACTTGAATAAAATGTGAACAAGTGGTAGCTGATTCAAAAGTAAATTTACAGCTAAATAAATTAAACACAAAGGAGAAAAGAAAAAGGAAAGTCTGAGAAACTGTCACAGACCAGAGGGAACTAACGAAACATTATAAGTACAATGTGGTATCCTAGATGGGATCCTGTAGTAGAAAAAGGATATTAGAAGGAAAACTGGTGACATCCCCCCAATAAAGTCTGTGTATTACTTAATATTTCTATACCTACATCCATTTCTTAGTTTTGATCAATGTACTAGTCTATATACATGCTAACATTAGAGGAAATTGGGTAAAGTACAGATGGTATCTTCTAGACTGTCTTACCCCTCCTCCTTAAATTCAAATAAAGTTTTAAATATTTTAAATAAAAGACAATAAATATCCAGGGCTTGTTCTCTCCTAATTTTCACATTTTACTAACATTTATATAGCATAGTTATTTATTTATATAGTATCTATATGAACATCCTGATTTTTAATATTGGTCCCAGAGAGCCTGTTGTTAAACATTTACCAGCACAACACTCTTCAAGATCATCCTTCCTAATTAAAAAAAAAAAGGTAATAATGGTCTTTGCTCATGCCCTTGACCATAGTAGCCAGTTCTTATCAATTGATTATTAGGGAAGGATCTGAGCTTCAGCTTTATTTAGAAATGAAACAGCTGCAAGATCATGCAGCTCTGGATTTTATTTTTCTGTCTGCACTGCATTGTCTCTGTCTGCATTCTTTCTGAAGCAATCAGTTTTCTAAAACCTGTAGTCATTTAAGGAGCATTTAAAATACCAAATCAGAAGAATCACTTTCTTTTTATAGCCCAAACTAAAACTGGATTCCCCATGTGCAAAAAATGTGATGTCATTAAACCATCCCCCAGGAAACAATCACAAATGGTTTTCCTACCTAGTGGCTTTCTGTCCCCTACACACTGGGCTACATAGCTACCTACCTTATCATCATATGATCAGAATCACATTTCTTCTGTGGTGTATAGAGTGGCCAAGATAAACCCTACAAATTTTGTGAAATCAGACACACTGTCTATAGCTGTCCTGTGACTACCTGGTCTACTCACCTACCCCTTTAAAAGAATTAGGCTGATGTGAAGTATTTTAGTCTTGGTAAAGTCCATGTTTGTATATCACCTTCCTCTAAAAAGTATACGAGGTGACTGTCCTGGACTACCAACTTGACTGCAAACTGTCCAACACTTAGATAAATGTAAGAGAACTGCAGGAAATTACTTCCTAATTGTCAGACTCCCACACTATGTTCAGGAAAACACAATCACAAGGCTTGCTTCCGAATTACTCCTATTTACCTTCATTTTAATCGAAAGCAAGTAATTAAGAAATTTTCTCTCCGGAAGACTTCTAATAAGCAAATTTCCATTATCCTTAACCACATAGTGTGAACTGACTTTTTCTTTTGTAATGAATCCTGTAATGTAGACATGGGCATGCATTAATCCAGCTGGGACTGGCGAGAGCTGAGCCCCAGGAAGACAAGAATCAAGGGTTCTCCTCCCTTGGCACACAGATTAATAAGTGTACGATGTAGACTTTACGATTCAAAAGTTGAAAGGCCAAGAAAATCTGTCTGTTTCTCTAGCGCATGGCTTTCTAGCTCTAGCTTAAAAAAATGTCTCTCTAGTTCAAGATAGCATTTACATTTTAATGCAACTATGTCCTATTGACACAGCTGAGAATGTGACAAATTGGATAACAACTTTAATAGTGGATTTTACAAATGATAATAGATACTATTTGTTGTGACAAAGAGTCTAGCATGCATTTTAAATAAATTACCTCATTTAAAATAATGGGGATGGTTATTCCTTTTTCACAGATGAGGAAGTCGATACTCGGAGATGTAAATATATCCATGGTGACCAGTGTGGTAAGTGGTTAAACTGGTATTTGAAGCCAAGACTGTTGGTGCTAAAGTTTTCATTCTATCCCAGGATCCACTTTCAGCTGAACTATAGAAAAATAAAAGGACAAATTTACTTTCTTTAGTTAAGATCCACATGAAGGAGTTCTCACATCTTATTAGTAAAATCTTTCCAGATACCTACAGATTCATAAACTCTATATTTAAATTGTTACAATTACATACTGTACATAACATAAAAATACAAAAGCAGAAAAACTAAAATGCCATGAAAATGTAAGTATACCCTAATATTTACTTCTCTCAAACCAACAGATAACCTATAATCTATACAACCCCTCTACACAGAGACTGACCTTTGCCAGATTTAATTAATTATACATCATCTTGGTAAAGGCTTATGCATACACTAATATTTTTACATTTGGACTTACTATTCTCAATATAATTAGTATCAGGCAACACTGGCTACTTTTCAACTGCATAGGTCATGAAAGGAGCATATCTGTTGGAGAGGATTAAAGGGTGAGAAAGCCAAGCTTGACTCCACTTCTATCCCATGTCCCTGACATGACCTGTCCCTCCAAACAGCCACCACAGTCACATCACACCATCTGTGCAGGAACAAGAGTAGGATCCTAAGCAGCAGGAATTCTAAAGATTAACAGAAGGTTCCTGGTGCAAACAAATACTATGTTAATACTCCTAAATATTTCCCACTCAGCATCTATGTCATGGACTGCCTATAGATATTTCATTAAATATTGAAATGTTGAAAGTTCCAAGAAAACAAAGATTTTTCCAAATGAAAGTTACTTTTTTCATGATAGTCACAAATAAGGGTGTTCTGTGTTTAATTAGGACATAATGCAATCTGTCCCACCTTAAATTCCCAGCATATAAAAAAAGAATTTTCAAGAAGAATGAGCACTCTGTTGGTAGCATGATTGATCAGGCAGGAAGGGTAAAGCTGGGCAACTTCACAAAAGAGGGAGCCCTGGAGGAACAGTACAATTAAATATTTTTGTGTAGCACTGTAATTCCATGCTTACCAAATGGTGTGTAGTGGGATTTGAGACAAAGGCCTGTCACACAGGTTTGGGTAGAGAAGGAAAGCAGGATACCAGTAGGGGGTGCTCTGAGCCCCCTTCTCCAACCAGAGCAATTCTCTTGTGTTTTATACAGAACAGTGTTTAGGAATTCTATTTCAAGAAGTGTCTTAAAGTAAATTGATCAAAACCCTAAATAGAATTTGTTAATTTTATCTTTGTAAGTAAGATAAAAGTCTTCTGGCCATTCATTTTTTTAAACTTGGAGCAAGGACATGAGACAAAAATCAAATGCGAGGAAACCCTCAAGTCAGAGAATAATAAAAAAAGCAAAAAATTAATCATTTTATAGTTTCTATATATGCTGCAAGTTGAGACACAGAAGACTTGCATCACCCAATGTTAGCGTTTCACACCAATCTCCAAGGCAGATAACCTTGATGACAAGTTACTCAGCCTGGCATATTTTTGAGAGTTGTAGTCAGACGTAGCTACAGGATTGATATGGAATATGCTGGAATTTTTGAGCCCTGAGTCACTGATTATCAGTCTTTGTGGGTGCTTCTGGAGCAAAATCAAGATAGATGACTGTTCTGTATGTGTGGGGGAAAGGGAGATGAAAAGAATTAAAACAGTAAAAGAACTGGTGTCCTTGCTCTGAAGGATTTCTCTGCAAAATATATTGGTAGAGAAGTGTCATTTCCAGTGGAGTGTAACATTTGAGCCTGTCAATGCTGACAGTCTGCTGGATGCTGGCCTTGTTAGTCAACTGCTACAGGCAAGACAATGAACATGCAGCCCCAGGTAGTTGCAAGAAACCGGTGATTAAAGCACAGACTGCCACAAACTTGGGGAAACAGAATTGCTCTGACATGAGTTACTCAGCCTCTCATAGTATCTACACACCAGAGGAAGAGCCTCACACACTTGTTCAACTTGATCCCAACAGTGTGTATAACAAAATAATCCTGAAACGTACTCTGCAGCCAGGTCTGTCTACTCCCAGCACACTATTATATCCAAACCTATTATATCAATGTTGCTTCAAAATATCTCCATAATTCCAAATCATGCTTATTCTTCAATAATCAAAACCAAATGCCCCCTGCTCTCTAATCAGGTCTGTTTAATTTCTCTAATTTGCCAAATATATTCATTCAACAAATACTTAATTGAGCTACTATGTGTTAAGCACAATTATATGGGCATCCAATACAATAGAGAAGTAAGAAACAAGTCCCCAGCTTTACCAAGCTTAAAATTCTAGTGGGGAAGTCCAGGGCAACAAAAAATTATGTATATACACACCTACATATAGACACAGGTGTATCTATGTTTATGTGTGTTCACATACATATACATGTGTGCACACATAGATACATATATTTATAATTATGCATTTTGACCCTGGGAAATAATACTATGAGGGAATACCAAGGATGATAAGAGAGAGTCTAATATTCACTGTGCCACTCAATTCTAATACACTTTTCATTCTGATTTAACTTTTAATCTGTAATGTTTTTTTAAGTCTTAAAGGAAGGCTGTATTATCTTTTTATTCTCTACAATACCTACCTCAGATCCGTAACAGATATTCAATAAATATTTGAATTTCCTTGATTAAATTAAATCCATTTGCTAACATCACGGAGCAGGATTTCTACTGGATGCTGACTAATGGGAGGTTTAGGCCTCACAAAATTGAAGAAACATTTCAGGAATGGCTTGCAGCTGCATATTGACAGTTGCTAATTTGTTGTCACAGAAATTTTGTTTTGAAATATGAAAAGACTCCTATGCAATACTTACTGTAACTACACTGGGATAGTGTTTGTTATAGTAATATTTTCCCCATTTTTCTGGAACTGTCTTGAATCAACTTTTATTCATTTCAACATCAATTGCATTGGTAACTATGACATATATATTTAAGAACTTTTCAGATAAGTGAATTTACAAATCAAGGGAGCAAAGAGAAATAATACTGATTGAAACAGCATTTATTATGTACTCTTTTACTGGAATGCCTTCAGCTTATTCACATAATCCAAATCTGAAAGGTTGTTCTTTATACCATTTCTTTCAGTGCAAATGTTATTTGTATAATAGAG
This sequence comes from Uropsilus gracilis, assembly GCA_004024945.1. Classification (NCBI taxonomy): domain Eukaryota; kingdom Metazoa; phylum Chordata; class Mammalia; order Eulipotyphla; family Talpidae; genus Uropsilus; species Uropsilus gracilis. The sequence continues at coordinate 2,701 of PVHY01007760.1, read as the reverse complement.
AAATAGAAATATAATAGGCTTTATTTGTAGTAAGTCAGTCTGTTAAATGGCTTTGAGAGTCTGTGACCATATACTGTCCTGGGTAAAATATGTAAGAATGCAGGCAATATGCTTGCCCTGGGGTGTGGTAACCAGACAGATACTTAATGCACAACTTCTTATGAACAGCTTTCATTTTTTCTATCTCATTATGACCCAGAAAGCACAGAGATGTCCCAGGATGACCTGCATCTCATGGTTGTGGTAAAATTTGCTGTATTTGGATTCAGACAAATGGGAATTCAGAATCCTAATTCTGCCACACACTTGAAAGTGACTTTGGTAAAGGTACTTCATCTTGCTGAATCTGTTTTCTAACTGTAAGTTGGGCCTAGTAGGATCATTTCTTAGAATTGTGGTGAGCATTCCATAAGACTCATATTAAATGCTCTGTACATAAGAGGCCCTCAATATAGTGCCACTATTTTTACAATTATTCCTAATTTGTAGTCACTTTATGTTAAGTATGGAAATAAAAACAAACAATTTCCAAGATTTCTAGAAACTCATAATCTAGATGAAGAGAAACATAAGTAGACAAGCCAACACATGAATGGATAGAAATAATGAATGCAGTGATGGAGAACTACCAGGGCAGTGTACAAGCTTGGAGGAAAAATATCAAATGCATAAAGTGGGAGAAGGCTTTTTAATTACTATAATAAAAGGGGTTCTTAATGGACAAATGGAAGTTTGACAATGGAGAGAATTAAGGAATAGTTCAGGTTCAAGGAAGAGCTTCAGGTAAAGCATAGAGGCAAGACTTAACACTGTTTATAGGAAACTACAAGCCATGTTATATGGTTACTGGCAAAGTACAAGGAAGAGAGTGGTGAACATGAAGAGATGGGGCCAGAGAAACAAGTAGGAAGTGGATGCAGATAGTTGGAGGTAGCTTATGAAGGTATGTCATGGTAAGGATATTAAACATAACCCTGTGGATAATTGATAGAAAATGCAATGAATATGACATGGTTATACTTGAATTATCACCTTGTTGGCCATGCAGAAAAGGGATTAGATGACAATGTTAGAAAGTGGACAAAAAATAAGATTGTGAACTAGGGAATGGTTGTAGGGATAGATGTATGAGGCAATAGGTAACTAGGTAGGCCTTGATGAAGGAAGGAAAGTCAAGAATAAGTCCCAAGTTTCTACCCAGATGGTGAAGATGGAATGAGTTGAGAAATTCCGGAGAAATTATGAGATCACAACGGGGGTTGATTCATCTATCTTTCCAAGTCCTGATATACTCTATTACTAGAGCAGGATATGGAGGGTGATAGGGAAAGCTAGAGACTCTATGAATTAGTCAGTATGCCATTCAAACTCCTTAAACAAGTCACTAGTACACCATGGTACAACTTGGTGTTATCAGTTACTCAAAAGAATATTTTCCATAAGAGTAGATGCATGTTTGTATAAAGGGGCCATGGGGTACTTGGGGAACACACCCAAATCCCCACCTGTGGGGAGAATAGTAACTCCACTAAACAGGGTTAAGGAACAGACAGTATTGTCCTTAGAGGGTGGGTAGTAGGGTTCCATTAAGATCTAAAGGGAATATAATTTTCTCTGAAGAGAGTTGGAGGATTAGTGAGCTTTTTAGTACTGGCACAATATTTTTCCTGCACTCCTAGACCTATCAATTCCATACCACCTTTAGAGATGCCAATATTAAGCGCTCTGTAATTTATTATCTGTACCCCTCTTCACAAAGCAGGCTATTAACAATTCTGCAGCCATGTGTTCTTCTTTACTGATGTACTGATCAATGCCCATAAAATATCTTCTCCCTGAGACATTTCAAGCACCTAAGAATGCAGTACAGAAAACAAGAAGCTTAAACTGCTTGCTCCTTGGAGCTTTTATGTTATCAAGAAAGTGTGTCAAGGGTTTGCAGTCATGATTGAGTCTCCTGATGAGGCCCAGGGCAACCATTCCTGGATCCTCAGAATTGGTTCAATTTCTACTTGAGACACCTGAAGAGGGGATTACTCGGTGCATCTGACTTCGCCTCACCAAACAGGACCAAACTGATTGAGTCTTTATAAGGATTTCCATCATTTTGCAATATGATGAGCAAAATGGCAAACAGTTCTGAACCTATGAATTTTTTTAAACCAATATCTGCTTTATTATTATTATTATTTTACATCATTTCAGTCCCTGGGGGGTCACCCACCACCTCCCCTTCCCACCCGCTCCAGCTGGTCCCCACTCTCCCCTTGTGCAGTTTCATTTGGTTGACCATATATTAGTGAAACCATTTGGTTTCTGTCCCTTTCTATCTGGCCCGTTTCTGCTAGAATGATTTCTTCTAGGTACATCCAGGTGTCTATAAATTCATCAAATTTGTCATTTTTGATTGATGAGTAATACTCCATCTTTTTCATCCACTCATCTGTTCTGGGACATTTGGGTTGTTTCCATGTTCTTGCAATTATAAATAGTGCTGCAATGAACATCCGAGCACAGGTGTCCTTTTGTACCCACATTGAGGTCTCCTTTGGGTAGATTCCCAGAAGTGCGACTGCTGGGTCAAATGGTAATTCCATTTTCATGAGTTTGAGGGTCCTCCATACTGCTTTCCATAGTGGCTGGACGAGTTTACATTCCCACCAGCAGTGTAGGAGTGTTCCTTTCTCTCCACATCCATGCC
>PVHY01007759.1:0-65384 GCA_004024945.1 Uropsilus gracilis | reverse complement strand
CCAAAAATATATATAGCTGGGCATGGTGGCGTGTACCTGTAACCCCAGCTACCTGGAAAGCTAAGGCTGGGGAACACTTGAGTCTGTGGTACCCCAGGCAATGTGAGCCTGCAGTTCCATGAGCAAAAATAGCAAGACCTAGTCTCAAAAAAAAAAAAAAAAAAAAAAAAAAAAAAAAAAAAAAAAAAAAAAAAAAAAAAAAAAAAAAAAAAAAAAAAAAAAAAAAAAAAAAAAAAAAGAATGGTAGTGGCCTAACAGCAAAGCTCCTAAAAAGAAGACTTGGAGACTTGGAGACCTACCATCAGCCGAAGATTGTCCCAATGGAGGAGCAACTCTACCAAAACACAAGACTGGGAATCGGGTCCCCCAAACTAAAGACCTGAAACAAAGGGATGAAGCAGCAAAATGAGGCAGAAAACAATAGAAAGAACAGCCACCAAGAAACAAGAAACATGGATACAAGCCAAAGGGGCTTGCAGTGATGATATATATTAAAAAAAAAAAAAAAAAGACCCAAAAGACTAAAGGGCTAAACATGAACAAACAACAAAAAGAAAGGAGGCAAAGAGACCAGAGGGAGTGTGGTGGGGTGGGGTAATCCTATGGGGATCAACAATTATGAAACCATGTATTGCACAAAATCCAAAAATAAAAATATTTTTTAAAAAAGAAAGAAAAAAGGGGGGTAAAGGGGTCAGAGGGTCCTAAGGGTTGGGAATTAGCGGATGTAGTTGGTGGTGACTGCTCTGTGTTGAATGAACTGTGGCCCTGAAGTTCATCACAGAAGCTCTCTCACTCAGTTCTCGTGCCCTGCAGAAGTCAGCAGTTCATGATACTCCTTCATTCCTTAAAGCCTAGCGAGAAAAGGTCTGCCCTGTTGTCCATGAGGTAGATAGAGTCCTTGTACCTGCTATGCTCTGCCCTTGCAGAGAGAAGTCTGTGGGTTATTCCCTCCTTCTAGACCATGCCTCAAGTACCATAAACCCCAAATCTCTGTCCAGAAATCCCTGGGTAGAACAGATATGTAGGTCTCCTTCCCAGGGAAGATATCATGAAGAATTTGCCCCTGGGATGTGGATGGCATTTGGACTATACTTGTGCAGGCAAGACAGCTCAGAGTGAGGGGGCAGATAGGGTGAATGGAATGCATAAGAAAGAGCCTTCATTAGTTTTCTGGGTAGTGTCACTCTGGGTAGTGTCACTCTGATGCACAAATCCAGGGAGTCTGAGAATTCTAACTCCCCAAGTCCTTTTGAAGGTTGTAATGGCAAGTTATATGTGTTCTCTTGATGGGGCCATGGTATCCAGATACTGGACCAAACACCAGGGTCCTTGCTATGAAGGGTTCCTTTTAAAGACGAGATTAACATTTAAATCAGTAGACTAAGGTAAAATAGATTATCCCCTTTTTCATAATGTGGGTGGATTTTCCTAAGCTGAAGACTTTAAGAAAAAAACTAAGGTTCTTTGAGGAAGGAGGAACCCTGACCCAATACTGCCATTGGACAGAAGATGCAATATCAGCATTTCCCTGGGACCTTAGCTTGCAGATCTTCTACGCAGATTTTGGACTTGCCATCCCCCAGAATTGCATAAGCTAATTCTTTCAAATCTCTGTCTCCTTATATACATACGTAAATACACACACACAAATATACATATATACATATATAAACACGTATTTAGTCATATCCAAGAGCAGTGGTTATAAGGTTGTATGTATCTTGTTGTCTAACCAGGCTCCACGAACAATGCACACTTGCACACTCTTGGCTTCTGCTGGGTATGAGGACGGAGATTCAGAGAGCCTCAGTGACAGAGCTCAGGGACTCAGGAACCACCAGCAATATCTAGCCCCTACCAGCAAAACCTTTGTTATTCCACTCTTCTAGCATCTTTGGCCCTTGTAAACCAGCAATTCAGGCTCAAAATCATTTAATTCAGTTAAACTTTTTCTATTCAGTAATAAAACAAATAATCTTAAATTCTAATTACATTAGTGCATTTTTTTTCTTGTAACTTTGAATCTTACCTATGATCAAATCTAAAAAACCCTGTGTAAGATTATAACATTTGATAGGACAGTCAAATTTTTGGAATAGCTGTATTCTTAGAACTTAACAATAACACATCAAAATGAACAGGACTTCTGAGGACCAGACACACATAAGCAATTTAAGTCAACAAAATGACACACCCCAAAACCAGAGAAAACCAAAACCCACCCTCAAATGAACTCTGCCTTCCTTGAGGTTTTCACCAGTGAACTGGTTAATATTCAGCATTTTCTGAATTTCTCTGGAAGTGGAGGTAAACAATGAAAAACCCCATGCTGTAAAAGTCTCCCTTAATACTTTAACTGAACAAAAGATTTCACCTGCTTATTGGTATGACATGTTCAGTAAGGACAAATCAGTGGGTCCACATTAAAGTATGCTAACACCTATTCACTCACAATTAGAATCTCTATATTTTTATGAAATATGTGCCATCTTACAGCAATGTATGTTCAAAAGGTCATAATGAAATCCTATCAGGCTGGCTGTACAGAGAATTGTGATTCTGTTGATGCTTCCAACCAAGGTAAAATACAGAATCTCATCTGAGGTTAAATTTATTCGAAGTATCCTAGACTGAGAAGCAAGATGATGTCCCAAGTGAGAAAAGATAAATGTCCCAAGTGATAAAAGATAAATGATGTAACATTGTTCAGTGATAATAAAGAATGTTATTAGGACATAAAATTGTTATCAACTTTACATAAATATCTTCCACTGGCTATGTCTTCGCCTTCTGCTATTAGTGCCTGGCACTGATAGATGTTGGCAGTGAATTCAGCATGCATGCTTGTTTCTGACCCACAGGAGGTATTCTGTCAACAGAATCAAGAGCTGACTGAAAGGGTCCATACATAGATGGATGAGAACTGATGGTATTGCACAAATCGTGGTGGGTCCCTAAGCATCCGTCATGGAAAGTGAAGACTGACAATTCCATGAATGTAAAGTAGCAGAGCTCTGGGAAGGAGGTTGGGTTTGTTTTTGTACTTGGAATGTTGTGTGAACCTCATTTCATGGCTTTTATGCTCACATTTTAACTACTTTGTCATGTGTATGACAGGGGCCAAGACAGCAGCATGGGGTTTGGATGAGGCCTAGCTACTATTATGCAGTAGCAGCAAGCACTCTGCTATGAGCAGCTCTGTTTCCTTTTTGATCGCAGGTGTCAAGGACATCTCTTAGCACACTCAAGACCTAGGCTCCCAAGTTTGGACACATCTACATCTTAGCTGCTTCCTGGAAATGGGACAGTGACATCACTGTGTTATATGGATCTTTGGAGTTTGGATTCAATTCAAGATCCCCAAATATATTTGACCATGAATACTTTCCCTATGTAATACCCACTATTATCTAATATGTTTTTTTTGCAAAATGCCAATGTGTGGCATTATTTATACATATACAAAGTAATCTTATGAAAATTATTAATTTTCATAAATTGATCCTCATTCATGAAAATTATTAACACTTTTCTGTAGAATAAAGGGTATTTATGATTTTACTTTTTATTTACTGGTATCTATAACCATATGTATTATAGTCACTCATGTTTACTGATAGCACAGACTTGGTGTTTGAAATTCTTACCCTTTCACCACACACATGGAAGTTCTCTTAAAGAAGAAGGTCTTAGGTGGTAAGCCCTCCTGGAGTGAGATTGCCATTTTTAGAACAGTGTGTTTATATCAGGGGCAGGCAGCAGAGTCTACTGCCATAAGAAGCAACAGAGGGAGAATAGATGGAATGAGTAGAGTCCCATCTCTGGAAAAAGGAAAGGGATGAGATAACACTCTTGCTCGTCAGATCCTAGACTCTGAGCCTGAATAAACAGGTAAGTCTGGCCTGAGACCTCTGTCAACAGCTCCAGGACTGGAATCTTGCTATCAAACTGACTTAGGTGGTCTTTCTTTCTGGAAAGTGAGCAGGATAAGAACATAAAAAATGGAATTGAACTAAAAATGAAAAGTCTGAATGTGTTGGAGCTGTGCACACCTGCTGCCCACCTCATCTGTGTCCACATTCAGCCCATTGGAAAAGGATACCAACTGGTTTTGGAGAGTGGGGACAATGGTCTCTGCAACTGGTTTTGGAGAGTGGGGACAATGGTCTCTGTTCACCATGAAGACTGTCCCCTGCTTTAAGTGACTCGTTCACTGCTGTGAATGTTAAAGGACATAGTCGAGCTGCATCTTTTAGATGTAATGAAGTTATGCACCCAGTTTTCAAGATCAATGTCTGCATGATGCCCTCCATGGGCATCCATGCAGGCCATACATGTGTGCCCCATGGGGGGCAGGATCTCTCTTGGTTGCCCTTTCCTACCCAGAAACTCAGTTAGGATCCAGCTTCTATCACCAGAGTAAACTGACTTTTTCTCCTAATGCCACATACCTTCATGATTTCCCAGCCATTACATGTCCACTTGCTCATCTACTTTCATCCAAACTGCCAGTCTTAATGCTAACAGACCTAAAGAAAGCTGTCCAATTAAACTACATCATGAAACTGTTCTAAAAATTAAGTCTTTTTTTGTCCTTTCTCTATATCCTTGTCTACTTATTTTTCCAAGTTCATCTACTTCTGTCGATTGACACAGTTTAATTCCAGAAAATTCTTTATGTTAAAAAGTCATAGAATACACTATTTAGCAGTCATAACAATAATCACTGATTTCAGCAAGAATCATTAGTAGCTACTACTACTTGTGACTTGATAAAGTAAGGACATTTTATGGTATCAAATTTTCTCTAATAGAAAATGATACATTGCAAAAGGAAAAGTACCTTCAGAGTAGGGAAAATGGGCAGACACCAACTTACCCAATCAATCAGAGTGAACTTCACCAGTGCTGGGAACTGGGTCCTCTGGTGTACATAGATAAGAATGTAGCAGAATTCCCTTCAGGCAGTACTCCTTCCCAAAATGCATAGCATGGACCAATTTGCATAAACCCACATTGGGGAATTCCATAAAATAAGGTCTATATACATTAAAAATATCAAAATTATGAAACACAAAAAAGTAGGACTGGTCTAAATTGAGGGGAGACTAAGAAGACATGAAAACCAAATGCTAAGTATAATCTGGGATTTTCTATTGCTATGAAGCATAATTTTGGTTCAATTGCCATTACGTGAATATGGTCTGTAGATTAGTAGTGTTATATGTGTTTGTTTCTTGATAAGATTATATTTGTGTTTTGTTTTGTTTGCTTGTTTTCGGTCACATGTGTCTTTGAGGGCACCTGGAACCTTTCCATAATGTGGGAGTGCAGCACAATCAAATACCTTCAGTTGTTTCAATGGTTTCTCATAGTTGAACCAAGAAAAAGAAAAAAGAGAAAGAATGAGGAGTCATCGTGCCCTAGTTCTCATATTCTATCCCCATACAAGTCACCAAATGTTGCAGGGAAAAATGGGGTGTAGACCAGAGGTGTTGGTGTGAGGAAATTCACCAGAAAGCAAGATGTATTGAAATACACTGATAAGAGGAGCAACAGACAAGACAGAAGAGGTCAGCTGTACTATGGCTTTTTTTTTTTTTAAGGAAACATACACTAAAGCATTTAGGGTTAAAGGAACAATATACTTGCAACTTATTCTCAAACAACTAAAACATTTATAGATGGATAGAATGTAAATAACTGTTAACAGTTGGAGAATCTGGCTAAAGAATATATGGTGATTCTTTGGACTATTTTTGAAAAATTTTTTGAGTATGAAATTATGAAAAGCTAAAGCATAATTTCTTAGATGCCATAAGACAAGTTTGGCACATCTAGAATTAGACTAGGGATAGGCACATACTTGGGTCCTGAAACCAGATTGGTTTGAGGGACCAGCTGTCCTTACTGAAGAACAGAAAGAAGGAAAGTTGGGGGAAGTACTTGGAGCCTACTCCTTAAACAAATGTACCTATCCATTCTCCTCTTGAAACAGGGTACGGAAACAGGCAAAGCAGAGAAATTTACTAAGCTGGCCTTTTAAATCCAGCCATTCATCAGGTTCATCCCATCCTGTGTGAATAGTAACAAGACTACACTATCCTTAAGAAGAGGCAAAAACAGACTTACTCATTAAAAAGACAAAATAGACAAGAGTCACTGAACATACAAGTGACCTCTTTGGTAATCTTACCAAATTAGTCCAGTCTCTAGTCCAAAAACCTGCACAAAGGTCCTTAACCACATGTGTCCACAAAATGGTGGCTGTCCCACCTTCAATGCAGATGGTGAAACCAAGATGATGTTATTCAATCCTCCTTCAAAAGGCACAACTCTATCATTCTTTCAGCTTCAAATCTAAAGTGACCCCAAGCCAGCAAGACTCACTCAATATAACAGCAGCAACCACTTCAGATGTCTCACCATAAAAAAGAACAACACATCATATTCTCTTCAGGTTTCCAGATAATTCCCAAGCTTTGCAGTTTTAGAGTTAAAGCAAGTTTTCAAGTACCACTTTTCCAAGCCAGCTTACACAAGTCACAGGTTTCTTCAACATACTTTTCTGGACTCCTCACCAGCTCAGGTTGTGGATAGAAGCCCATAGCATGTCTTCCTTCTCTGCCTGAGGCCTCTAGCCTCCTTGTGGTGTCTCTGCTCTCCCTTCTTCTGTCTTTGCTCTCTCTTCTTTCCTCAAATCTCCTCACTCTGCTCCTCTCACAAGAAGGCTTGGCTTCCCCTCTCCAGAAATCTGCTCACCAGGGCACAATGGCTGTCATCTTAATGCAATACTACCATACTAGAGGCCACAGCCCCCCAATTTCACCATAGCACCCCTATCACTCTTACCTGAGGACAACCCTCTGTAGACCTCAGAAACCCTTTCTCTGACTGTATGAGATGATTTTTAATGCATTATTATTTTGGTCAAGTTACTGTGTAACACAATTTTGTGTATGCTGCAAATTTGATAATCCTAACCCTAATTACACACTTGATATTGTTATCATTATTATTTGGCTCAGTTTTGATAATTTCTAGTTTGCAGATAGCTTGATTGTTCCTTTATCATGTAAAGAATTGAAAAGAACTTGTCCTCAGTTTAGTCTTGCTTACTTTTGGGCACTGCGTGCTGTTTCTGTTACTGGGTGAGGAGGAGGTGACCCCTTTTAATTTAATTAATGAGATTTCCTTCTACCTGCACACATGCAATTGCAAAGAGATCAAACTTTCTATGCAAAGGGTAAACACTGGGGTTGATTTACAAATAAGAAACCGCAAACTGAAAAGAATCTAGTAGCCCACATCCTCACAAGTGTTTCAAACAGAAAAGAACTCCACTTCTATTTCTCAAAGAGCTATATGGGTTTTACCTCAGTCTCAGTGCAGTTCAGTCAGAAACTGACAGCTCACTACTTTGTCTTTGGTCCTCAGTCAGTATAGACAGTATGGTTTGAGTTCCACAACCAACACAAGGTTCAGCCTGATCAGGCCTTTTTCTTTTTCATTCTCCTGTCTGGGTTGTGAGGAGAATTCAGCACTTCATCATGATTACCTCTTCTCTATCTTCATACAACCCCTGATCTCCCAAGACCGTAATGCTGGGAACCCTGAAAGATTCAACAGTCCTAGATCCTTTTCTTTCCAGAACAAAACTGTCATCTCTTGCTCCAGATGCCCAGTGCCAGATAAGCTCTCCTCTCAAACCTAGTTCAGATTTCCTTCAAAAATCAGTTCTGAGGCCGGGCACGTTGGCTCGTGCTTGTAAGCTTCAGCCTATGAAGCGGCCGGGGCTAGGGATCATGGTTCGAGTCCCGCCTGAGACCCGTAGTGAGACCTAGTTCCAAAAAAGAGCTGGGCGTGGTGGTGCGTGCCTGTATTCCCAGCTACCTGGGAAGCTGAGGCTGGGGATTGCTTGAGTCTGTGGTACCCCGGGCAACGAGGGCCTGCGGTTCCACAGGCAAAAATAGCAAGACCTGGTCTCAAAAAAAAAAAAAAATCAGTTCTGCATTTCTCTTTTTCTTTCTGACTTATTTCTGCTAACATGTTCCTTCTAGCTCCATCCATGTTTCTGTAAATGACATAAGTTTGTCTCCTTTGATTGATGAACAATATTCTGTTGTGTAAATATATTTTTTACAGCCATTCATCAGTTTTGGGGCATTTGGGTTGTTTCCATATTCTGACTATTGTAAATAGTGCTGCGATAAACATCTGAGTACAGGTGTCCTTTTGAATTAGTGTTTTAGTATCCTTTGGGTAGATTCCAAGGAGTGGGGTGATGGGAGAACCTCGGGGTAGACAATGATGTAACACATGTGTGTATATGCAGTCAATAAAAATATTTAATTAAAAAAATCAGTTCCAAAATCCTTCCTACAAAGCTCAGAGTGCCTTCAAAAGCTCTGTCTAATCTTAAAATCTTCTCTTCTTTCTCTATTTTACAGTCCCTCCACCTTTCTTCTTTATCCTCTTTTCATTACTTCCCCTTCCATCTTGAATCCTGATGATAGGATTATCAGCCACACTGTGACTTGATCCAGCTATGATTCCCCACCCTGGTCCTGGAACAATAGCATAAGGAGTTAAATTAGCATAATAATGACCAAGTCCTACATAAGACCCAAAACAAAACATCAGCAGTACCTTGGCATGGTCAACCTTATGGTTCCCCGTTTGGGTCTTGTAAAAATAGATGCACACGGGAATAAAGTTAACATTATGTTGACCAAATTCTGCTTACGATTTACAATATCAGGGTAAAAGAAGAAAGTAACCTTCTATCTCTTGGCTTTAGGTCATTCTAAACCTTTGTGTTTTCCAGACACAAGTTATGGTGATGCCTAAATTTTACCAACAAATAACACTGCCAATATTGGGGTTTCCTGCTTCATTTTTATGTATTTCAGGCTATGGCTAAACTTCATAGAAAATTTTGTGACTTCTGGATATAAGCTCAGGCTTTGATGCTGTTCATACAGAGAGAACAGAGTGCGGATATGGTGAGTTCTTACTTAGGCCATGTGAATTTGAATGAATTACCTACCTCTCTTGAAGCTGTTTCCTTATCTATAAAATTAAAATAAAACCTGGTTGTTGTGAAGAATGATTGAAAACTGTAGCATAAACTATTCTGCCCAGTTCCTAGCTGGTGTTTGTGATAGAAGAAATTACTCTCTAACAAACCCTGGATGAGCCCTCTGTTAAATTTTTGAATAGAAAGATGGGTCCTGGCAGATGATTCTCATGTTGCAGCTTAAGTTTAGACCACTGGTCTGTTTTATTTGATCCTTGGACGTCAGTCTGTGGCCAGGTTTACATGCATCAATCACAGAATCTTTACTTCTTTTTTGCCTCTCCTGCAAAGCCAACCAGGTGCAGATAATCTGTAAGAGTCCCTGAGTTGGACAGAGGTTCCTGGACCCCTCAAGGACATCTTGCTGAAAACTGGAAGGACACCAGAGAGATACCATGGAAATGGAAAAGGATGAAGGTCAGATGATGAGGTGGATGAACTGGCCTGAAAGTGAGCTTGAGAATGAGCATCCTCAGCCCCAATTGGGCCTGTGCCAACAAAGTTCTGTGTTGAAGAATTTCCTTGAGGTCAAATAGCTCATTTCCCTACTGATGGGATGTTTTCATGCTTGGTTGATCTTATTATTCATGGTCAATAAGATTTGACACAATGAATTAGATAATACTGAGACATTGTTCCTAGGAGGAATACAGGACAGGGTGGCTGTGAGCCTCTGGTCAACACATTTTTAGCACTTGGTGATATACCACCTTGTTATATAGAGTTATGATCTTATGTGACATTCATTGTTGACTCACTAACATTGAACTCAGAACAAACAGCATTATAACTCATGTGCAAATGACAACTTACATAACACATAATTTCTCCATAGGCACATCACAAACCTGTGCTCAAAAATACAGGACAGGACTTCAGCTTTGTGCTCAGTGTCATCTTAAGTAGAGAAATGATCCCTAAACAAGTGCAAACAACATCGCACTAAACATCCCCCAAGTAACACTTGTTCATAGCACAAGAGGTAAAACAAGAAGGCCAAACATAATCTTGTCTGGTCCCAGCTGGGAATGTGCATGTGCAGCATTTCCAGTTTTCACCACTGTGCTTGTGTTTATGAATGGCTGTGAAGGAAGTGTGAGTATGGATTTTGGAGTTTTCTGGCTTTCAAAAAAGCAATCAGTTATTCCAAAAATAAACAGGGTTTATTTATGAAAAAAACACAAGAGGGGAGATTGGAGAGTATGTTTCTGGCAAGACTCACATGCACTTCCCTGAACCCTAGGTTAAGGACTCCTATATAAGTTTCCCTATATAACTGAGGGACCTCTTTCTCCATTCCACAGGAATTGCAAACAGCAGCATTTCTTGTGGCAAATGCAAAATATGTTGGGTCCTGTAGTTTACTGATCTATGCATTTATGGGCACTCTCTAGCCTTCTGACCTTTAAAAATAAAGTTTTAAATATTAATGTTCACATGTCATAACTAAATTTTAGCAGGTAGGTGAATTTGCAAAAACTAATTTTGAAAAAAATGAGGATAGTTGTGCTATTTCAATTATCCCTATGTCTGTCCTCCACCATATCCCTCACCATCTTCTTCAGAGGCCTGCTACCCTGTCGGGACGGGGGGAGTAGAGATTGATTTGCAACCTGCTTAGTCTAATCACTTTATTCTGCACTCAATGGGAAACTGATTGAGGCAAATCAGTCCACCAAGCAAAGAAGCAGTGAGTTGATACTAACGAAGAATTTTGAAGTACCTAACAGAATTTGTGAGAAGTACCAGGGGAAAGAAAAATACAAGGAGCAATGCTTTTAAAAGAGGGTCTTATTCTTCACCAGGAATTGAGGAGACAAAGTTAAGAAGTAAAATGAATGATGCTGACAAACACCTAAGCCTAGTTTAAAATGAACATTCTACACTCTAAATGTTCTGAAGGGGCTACCAGTAAGGGCATTAAATAAAACAGTTGTGAATCATGGTCTTTTCACAAGTCTATAAGGAGAAAAAAACGGATATATTAGAGAAGGTGGAACAAATATTCCATAGGGAATATACAACCTGGGAAAAGGGAATGGGCATTTTCTTTACTGCAAAATAAAACTAATGCAACGGGTGCTATAATAAGATGAAGAATAAAAAGGTTAGGTGAGATGCCCGTGTTTGAGAAGTTCAAAGTATGGCCCTGGAGCAAGGCCAGCTCTACCCAGTGATGCCTGGCTTCTTACCCCCACGAGGTATTTTACCAGAAAACACAGACAAGATAACCCAGATGGTTTTCCATCAGCAAATATTGTGGGCCCTATTCTTCTTTGCTACAAACCTTTAATCAAGTGTTTCAAAAACTCATTGATATAGTAGAAATTTTAATTTAAGGTCAATGTTTTTGAAAAAGCATCCTTTTCAACAGAAAACAACTACATACTAGGAAATATTAAAGGTACAGGTAGTCTGTTTTTTTTTCCCCTTAAAGAGAATAACTTGTGGACCGTAGTACTCTATTACTAATACTCATGACTGCCCTATCAGATTGTGTGTTACAAGGTAACTAACTTGACCAGTTGAACTGTGGCTGCAGCCTTCTCAGGCAGGGCCAGCCTCCTTAGGAACTATTAATAAAAGGTAATCCAAAGACGGAGTGCCATGCCTGGCATCCTAAAGACCCTTTATGTTTGCTATTACTAACACAAAAACCAGACCTACAGTGGTTGTTTATCTTCTTGTAAATTCTACCTATGGTGTAATGCTGGGATCCAACTGGGACTAATATCTCGGCTTGTCAAGTGGCATTTAGTGAGTTAGAACACAAGCTTGAAATCATTCTCTAAACAAACCCTCTTTAGATACCTGCTATGTACAAGCATGTGCTACCCCAGACCATAGCAACAGTAGGAATGATGGAGCAGTGTCCTTTCCAGGTGCGAGGCCTAGGAGAGTCCTTTGCAGCAACATTTCATCCTCCCAAGAACCTTGCCCGATACTCATCCTTCGCTTTGCTTTCAAGAGAAGATACTTCCAGGGAGAACTTTTGAGCAGCAAGACATCTACCTCCACAGCCCCCTCGTCTCCCAGAGAATTCTCCTGGACATCTCTGGACACCCTTCAAGGACTTTGGGCTGATTAAGAATTAGAGCTGATGTCAAACGTCAACTAGGCGCACCTCACGCTCTCTCTAGCGAGCTCCAAGTTTGTAGGGTTCTTAGCGTGTTCCCTGCTCAGGGGCACCGGCTTCTGAACACGGTGGGGAGTCTTCGGGTAGGAGAAGCCGGAGGTCCGGTCACCATGCCCACGAAGCCTAGGCTCCTGAGGGCTTCCCTGGACGAACCTTCTGTCTCTGCAGGAGAAGCTTGGCCCCCAGGGCGGCTCCACTGCCCCAGACCGTACATTGGCGTGTCAGGTTATCTTCGCCTTAAAGCTCTGCGCGACTTGGGACTAGAGACCCAAACTTTGGGCAGGGTCCAAACGGTCACTTCCCCGCCCTCTCGGGGACGCAGTATGCAAATCTGAACACCAGGAAGTAGCTGGGACCTCTCGGCCAAGCCCAGCGACAGCCAGTTCCTCTCCAGCCGCGCCAGGCCGCCCGCTGCTCGCTCGCGGCTAGTGGCGCCTCGGGGCCTGACGCGCTGCAGCCTCCAGACGGCGGCCGGTGGGGAGGCCGCGCCACCCTAAGTTCGGAGCCCGTACCCCCTGGCTACAGGTCCTCGGCTCCAGGCCGGCTACCTTTCCCTACGCGGGCCCCGTTGGGCCGCCCCGTCGCGCCCTCGGCTCTGAGCTCAAGCCACGGTGGAGCGCGGTCGCCGCGCCCCGTAACTTTGCACCGCAAGCTGGTGAGTGCACGGCGCGAGCCTAGGCGGACGGGCGCGGGCTGCGGGGCTGGTTGGGAGGGGGCCGCGGCGGTGCCACCCGCCGGAGACCCGGGGCAGCGTGTCCGCCTCGGCTGGGGGTGGGGGACGCGCGGAGTTTCCCGGCTACTCGGCGACCGAGTCCGGAGGTGGGGACCCCGGAGGTGGGCGACGGGCCCGGAGAGCCAGGAAGCGGGTGGAGAGCCGCTCCGCAGGTGTCCTCCCAGCGGAGCCGAACAGGGGCGTGGCGAGATAGAAGTGCGGAGGCGGGGGCACCGCGGGTCCCTCGGCGCTGGCCCTCGGCCGGATGCTGTCCCCTTGGGTCACTCTCGGTGTGCCGCGGGGACGCCCCTAGCTCGGCAGCGAGGACAGCCGACGGGGATCCTGGAACAGACTCCTCGGGTTGCACAATCTGATCTCTTAGGCTGGCTCTGGACCCTTAGATTTGAGGAATGAGGCTCAGTCCGGGCATTCGCCGAGGCCTTGGGCCGCTGCCCCCTGCGTGGCCACGGTGGGGACGTGAAGTCGAGGGGCTGCAGCTGGGGCCGGTGAGCACCCTCCCGCTGAGCGCGGCGCCTCTTCTGCGGTGTCTCTGCCAGCAGAGAGGAAGCCAGAGTTATTTTAAGAATTCAGGGTTGCCTTTCCTTGGCCTTGGGGGAAGGGTGTAAGAGCTAGTTCCTATCAGCCTTGTCTCTGACTAGTCTAAGTGTTTCTCGAGGCTGTGCATGTGTAATGCTTCTTCTAACAACCGGCCTGGTCGCGCATTTGTGTCTTGGATTGTGTGGATTTTGTATGTGTGTTACTTAGTTACCTCCAAATCACCCAACATCTTTGCCATCTCAGAAACTTGTGTTGAATCCTGAATCCAGACTGCGGTTTCCTAACTGCGTGAATGTGGGCCTGTAATTGAAATTCCCTCTTTAGGTTTTCTCATCTTTGCGTGAACATATCTACCTCCTGAGTTATTTGTTGCCTGTAAAGTCCTAAGCACATTCCAGGCATTCCAAATGGCACTCTTAATATTTTTTTTCTGGCGAGTGATTCTGTCTGCAAAAAAAAAAAAAAGGAGGCTCCGTAGTTCTTTGCAATGTCATTATCTTAAACCTAAGACTACAGAGGCGATTTAGTCACCTGATAGTACAAGGATATCACTTAATAAATACAGCAGGGATTTGATGTTCCAAAGTAGGGTCCCAGAGTCTGACTCACCCTAAGAACTAACCATGTGTTGGTTGACCCCCAAACTGATTTGTCCATCTGCGTCTAGTCTGTACTTAGCTTAAAGTGAGAGCTCCATGAAACAGCTTTATCTTGTCTAAAACACTAGCTGTCACATAGTCAAGATGACTTGGGAGAAGGAATGAAAATAAGCTCTGATCTTGGTCCAGGATGAGGCCCAAGAGACAAAGACATGAAGACTCAGGGCTGGCCTCTTGGGCATTTAGTGCACGCTGGCTCTCTCTCTTCTGGGTTCTAAAATGGGTTGTTGAGGAACTCTGTCAGGTTCTCTGAGTGCTAGTGCTCCACCTGGAATCTCCACCTACCAGTGAGTACTCTGCTGTGTGTCTGGGGGAGAGAGGCTTGCTTTGGAGTGTAAGTGGAGTCTGTAAAAGCAATTTGCCAGATAAAAAGACCCAATTTATCTTGGAATTATTGACATTGCAAAGATATGTGGGGAATTTGTAGTAGCCCCTCTCCAGTGCCATTTATTTAGTGGAAGAACTGTGTAGCACTTCTGTGAACTTTCCAAGTCTTTTTAGTTCTTTTATATTTGTTTTCAAAAATCACTGACATCTGAGATTCCACTTGGTTCAAATGAATTTATAGAGTTGTAAATTAACAAAATTAAATCATTATCTATGAAGAAACTCATACTAATTAAATCTGTATAAATACTAATGAAACCATACTAATCTGTTAAGTACTAATTAAACCAAACTAGTCTGTATAAGTAAGAATGCAGTATGTTCATGTCGACAGCCTGAAAAGTACTAAGAGCTCACACTGCTTATCTCAGGGACTTCCTGGTTCTCAAGCATGGCTCGATTAATATTGAGCGGTCCCCACCCTCTTTAGAGGGAAAATTGATCAATGGCACAGTGATAGTAGACACAGCCTCAGACTCTCCAGGGTTTTCCTTGACAATGAAATTCCAGGGTGGGGAAACCTTCCTGAACTATGATTTCCATTGTGGTCTTGTGGTTGCCCTATAGGCTAAGCAGGGACAGGTATGGAAAAGACTTGGTGGCATAGTTCTTAAGACTAAGGGGCACTTTTGTGCAAGGTAGGTATATTTTATGGCTTCAGCCATAGTTTTTCCTGCTTTACTGTCTTTGGAACCCTAAAAGGCAGTCGGTTACTTTAACTGAAAAAATTAATTTATCATTTAATGAACATTTTTGAAAGACTAAAACAGGATTGTTTTCTTTTATCAGTTGGTAGTTGTCTGAACGAAGTGAGTAACTGTCTAGGACAGGTGGGTGGATGTGTATCACCAAGCAGGGAGCTAAAGCTGTTCTGGGGAGATGAGCTTCTTTCCTTTCAGTGCTATTTCTTGCTTGGGGAAAGGAAACTTCAAGGTTACTGAGGTGTCATCTCTCCTGGCAGCTCTAAGAGCTGCCCCAGTGTTGGCATTGGGGTTACCAGGCATCTATTGGTTAATACAGAAGTGCCAGATAACACTTTACAAATGAATTCCCTCAACCTCTGCAGGAAGTTATCTCTCCATGAACTTCCTTGTGTGGTAGTTAGCACAGTGAGCACTGTTTGAGATGAAAACAAAAAGTGAGGACACAGGGTCCATAAGATGCCCCCTAAAACATGCACCTCACTTCCTGAGCAACTGCCATCAGCAAGGCTCCCTCTAAGCCCACACTCCTACAAATAGATCCACATTGTCTTCCCGTCTTTTAAGATTGGTAATAAAGAAAAGGACAAGGAAGAGGAAGTTTTTTTTTTTTTCCTGTCAGAAATACTGAGAGATTTGTTACAGCCGCCTAGTTTCCTGATACTTAATTGTGAAATCTTGAGTTCACTATATCGTTTCTAAAATTTATTTTGAGTAAGTTCCCATTTTGGGGAGAAGGCCAAGTGTCAAAGATAGAAGGGAAATCTGCCAATTGAGGAATTAGAATTTTTGAAACAGTCCAGTTTAGATAATTGGACCTTCTTTTAGATATCTTTGGCTTCAGTTAGCTGGAAGACTTATAATTTAGAATAGCAAGTTTGAATAATTACTTGGGATGATGTGTTTAAAACACTCCTGACAAGTTGCTAGAGTATATAATAGCCTTTTATTCATTCTTGGGGACTTTTTATCAGACCTTATTCTGTGCTTCACTTTCCTTAGTCCTGAATAAACTGTCAGCCTTCCCCCATTTGCCACTAAGCTATTTCTTAAAAGTAATATAAGCAATTGGATGTAGTTTTCATTTGTACAGAACTATTCCAAGGTGTTGATTGTTTAACCTGCAACAATTTTCTAGCTTCCTTTCTCTATCTCCTTCAACAATTTCTTTACCATGTCCCCAAATCTTTAAAACATGAGTTAATAAAAGGAGCTGAGCATGTATGGGAAGAGATTATATATTAGTCTCATTATGCTCAGATATATAAATAATGCTCCTTGAAATTACATGAAGAGGGATGACTTTCTGGAATCCATTCTGCTGTGTATTTCTTAATGAACTCAACTTGGCTCTTGTTGAGTAATAGGACAGTGACAAGAGGCTTCCTCTGTGTAGCTGAGAAGGTCTCATTTCCTTTTTGCAGTTCATATTCTAGAGAAAATCAAATATTGCTGGGCTTGCCTGCACTCCCACATCTGTCAGCATCTAATGTCACTCTCACTGTTCTTTATTAACCCCAAACCAGGCTGATTGGAAGCTCTTAGTCAGCATTCATTTCTTGTTCTCCTTCCTCTTTGTTGCTACCATGGTTGCTAGGGAGCTTGGTTGACTTCCTGGTGATGGGATATAGTCAGAGTGGGGTCTTGGGTGTGGACATATTCTGCCTCTACCTGGAGCAATGGTGACTTGGTGGTAGTAACCTTTCTGATTGTCTCCACTGTTTCTGTAAATGTTAACCCTCACTGGGGTGTGGGGAATGGAGAAGCTTGTCTCAGAGAGACCTTCTGGAAAGGGAAGACCACTTCTGCTTTCCACAGGGAAGCTGTGTCACGGAGGGAGAGCAGAACTACAGTGAGAGGCCTGAGGGAGGAGGCTGCGAGGAAGTGATACTTCCTCCTGCTTAGAAGGTCCCAGGCTCAGTCATTTGCCTACCGTTTACTACCCCACCTTCTTTACCACTCTGCTTTTCTCTTCAGGCTTCTTTTTACCACTTTTTGCTCTGTTCATTTTCAGTTTGCTCTTGGAGGTGGGGTGAAGAGAGGAAGAGAGAAAAAGAAAAAGATTGAATCCCTGTCATCAGAGAAGTCATGCCTGCTCTTTTCAGCAATAAAAATATGTGCATTTTGAAATTTGCCATCTTGGAAAATGCTGTCCAATTCTAAGTAGATATTTGAAATCTTTTAATTTTTAATATAATGCTTTCTTAATTCCAACTAATTATTAACTGCTGTTTTTAAAATGCATGAAAGCTATAGCTTTTTATTACATTCTTGAGGTAGAGGTATGACTTTAAACTTCTTTGACAACAACCTGTGTCAAGAAGTATATATTCCTTTGTGCCTGAATATATATCTATCACTATGTTTAAAAAAAAAAAAAAGAAACAGAATTTGGTGGAAGTCCCTCATTCTCACCTATTAGGGGAATGTGATCCAGATCAGTCCTTTTGAGTTCAGCTTGGCTACATCCAAGAGATTTCAGAAAACACTAGGGTAGGACCAGCAGTTCCATAAGGTCTTTCAGTATGGGGGGGGGTCATTAAACAAACAGAATAAAAGCATGCCCATACTAGACATAAGCACAGGATAACTTGTAGTTCTCTTTTTAAATGATATTAAATAACATTTACTAATATGAAAGATATCATTTTAAAAATCTTAATATATGCCAGTAAATATCTGATGCTATTTCTGAAATAAAACACTTCAAATGAAGACTTAATTGGTGAGCTATACATATTAAAAAACTGACTACAGCAGTTTTAATAGTGATTATTTCTGCATAATGGGTGAATGCTAAGTTTTTCTTTTAAAGGAACATTTATTTGATTTTTAAAATTGTAGTATGCCTAGACTATAGAGGGAAGGTAGAAACAATCAAGAAACTTTGAGGCAGAATTGGTCATTATAATGGTTGTGTGGGTATAGCTATAAGCAGACTGTCCCTGAAGAAACTGATGAACTATGACTATTACAGAGACAGCAATTTCTTGAAGAGGTTTTCACTTCTTAGATGAACATTGAGTTTACTATACCTTTTTTGAGTACCTTTTGCAAGTCAGTTGCAGTGTCAGGAGCGGGGGAAGGAAGGGAGAATGTGCTCAGAGTCCTGAAGGGAGGTGGCTTTGGGGACAGAAGAAGCACCTAGAAAGAACAGATGAGTTAGACAGGGATGGAACACTCAGCTATACAAGAACCTGCACTGATGAGGTATGGATAAGGTAACACAGTAAACATGGAGGATCCTTGTCCAGAATACTAAGTGTTGAATTTTATTGTTTAAATGAAAAAGAGTCATTGGCACCATTTGGTGGGAAGGATTTCCCCCATCACAGTCAAATTTAGGACTCTCATAAGTTATTCATGATGTTGCTAAATAAGGAGAGCTAAGCCCTCATTTACTACTTTGACTAGATGGTTAGTGGATAGGTGGTTGACTGGTTCCACAGTGATTAATTTTGGTACTCGAAAATCACACTTATTGCTGTTTTATATGACATTGGAAGGCATAATCTTGTAGTCACCAGCTGCTAGATGCTTGATAATGGTTATGATATTGTCCAGATAGTTATCTCAGTCTTGATGGATGATGGCAACACGATTGAAGAAATAAACACTTTGAAATTGATATCTAAGTTTCTGTAGCATTATCAGTATTTTTCATTTTACTGAACAATGAAGAATATGTTGTAAAGTAGTAGCTGGGTATTGGATTTTTCTTATGATATATGCTAGTTTATAAAGAACATTGTCATAATTGGAATGGTAATGTTTGGTCAAAATAGCATAATTTGGTACTTACGCAAGCAACTTGCTTTATCAACTATAGCCTATTTCATATCTACTTTATTGAATGCCTATAGGGATTTTTAATTTTAAATATGAAGTAAGATATGATAACATGATAGAGAGAAAACAGGCTTCTACATTAGACAGATCTAACTCTATCGACATGCAATGTTTGTGACATTGGGCAAATTACTTACTTAACCTATTTCATCCACTTCTCAGGTTTGTGGTGGATTAACAGGACTAATTCGTAATTGCCTCAAATTCAGCACATAATAAATGGTAATTGTTCTCTCATCTCAGAGGGGAGAACCCCATTCATTTCTCCCATTAACAAGCATGTACTGAGTAAAAAGTTAATATATTGTCACAACCTCCAGGAAAGTTCTGAGGTCAGTGGTGAAGTCACTCACAAACCATCCTAGTTAGCAACATGCTTGTCAGGTACTGGAGGCTCAGCTGTTTGGCCAATTGATCTGCCTACAAAATGTCAAGCCCATTGGCTATAGAAATGAGCAGAATGGTTTCTGTATTCAGAGGTGCTCCACTTGTGGGGATAAGAGGAAGCAATTTTGATTGGTGTCTCATGAATAGCCTTAGTGGGTAGTCTTTTTCCTTTGAAGGATGAGTCTCAGATATTATTGTCTGCTTCAGTAATTCTGATACAGGTAATAGAGTTTCAAAATGACCTATTTTAATTTTGGGCAGCTGGATATTAGATATCATAATCTGACACCATAATCTTCCATTTGGATATATGGGTCTCTGGCACCATACTCTTCTTTTTCCATAGTTCCTGCCTTTGGGGTCCAGTTCTGCCCTCTGTCACTGTTTCTACACATTTGAAGTTGGTCATTGTTGGCTTGTTTGAATAATCTTTCACAGTGGCTGTGTCTAGGACTTCAGGGACATTACTGAGTGCCTGTCCACCAACCACTGTTAATTCTCTTCAGACCTCAGGTTACGTCAGAATTCATCTTCTCCATTAAGTTTCAGCACAAGTTTTCCCCAACCTCTCTACAAGATGGTTCTGACTGATTAGGACCTAGTCTAGGTCCTAGGCTTTAGTCGAGCCTGTGGTTGACTCATCATGGGGCGATATTAGATTGGGAGTAGTTAGTAAAGCAAAATTGTGTCCTATCAATGGTACTAAATTAAAAACCAAAAAGGAGTCAAGAGAGGATAAGAGAAGGAAAGTGAGAAATTGATGAAGGATAAATAGATACCTGATGTGATTTATTTTTTTATTACTAGTTTGTAATTCTCAATGTGTGCTTATCCACTGTATTCTTCTAGTCAAACAGACTGTTGTGGGCTTAATGCTGATGACTGGGCATCTATAACTACAATTTACCTTAAAAGTGCGTATTTATTGAATACTCAGTATTAGGTATTGTGGTGGGTGTTTGGAGGGAAGTGTGTTGTGTTGTGTTCTTTCTGGGTGGCGTAAAGACCAGAAAGAAGTCTGATTAACTTGCTGTGAGTGTGGTGGGACAGTAATTCCCAGAGCACTTAAATCCCACCCTAAAAGAAAGACAGCAGTATCCTTTTTATAGACTATCTATAATCATATATATTATATATATCTTAGCTATATATTAGAGCACAGAATATGGAATTCATCACATTTGGGTTCAAATTCCAAGTCTGTCCCTTCTTAACCTGGCAGAGTGTTATCCCTATTAGCTTCAGCATTTGCTTTTAAACCAGGTTTGTTGTGAGGATTCCAGCATGTAGTGGGACTGAGGAAAAACCACAGATAAGGTAGCAAATTGTAGTGTTTATTATTGTAATGAAGTTGTTTAGGATGGTTACTATTAAAAAAAGCAGCAAAAATAAGAGTAACAAGTGTTGGCAAGAATGTGGAGAAATGGAACCATTGGACACTATTGGTGGGAATGTATTTTTTTTTTTTTTTTGAGACTAGGTTTTGCTATTTTTGCCCATGGAACCACAGGCTGTCTTTGCCCGGGGTACCATGAACTCCAGCAATCCCCAGCCTCAGCTTCCCAGGTAGCTGGGATTACAGGCGCGCGCCACCACACACAGCTATTTTTTTGGATCTAAGTCTTGCTATGAGTCCCAGGCAGGACTTGAACCGCAAAATCTGGCCCCGGCCGCTTCATAAGCTGAAGCTTACAGGCACGAGCCACCGTACCCGGCTGTTGGTGGGAATGTAAAATGGTGCAGTTGCTAAGGAAAACAGGATGTTAGTTTCCTCAAAAAATTAAACAACAGGTTACTGAATGATGCAGTCATTCCATTTCTGGGGAGGTACCCAAAAGAACTAAAAGCAGAATCTTGAAGAGGTATTTATACATATGGGGTCATAGCAGTGTAATTCACAGTTGCCAAGGGGTATAACAACTAAAATATTCATCAGTGAATGGATGGATACACAAAATGGTGCAGGGGCATACAATATAATATTTTAAAAGGAAGGAAATACAGACACATACTAAAACATGCATGAAACTTAAGGGCACTGGGTTAAGAGAAATAAAGCTGTCACGGTACTTAGAGATGTCAGATTCATAAAGACAGAAAGTAGAATGGTAGTTGTTTGGGGTTGGGCAGAAGGGGAAATGGGAATAGAGAAGTTAATGGGTCTAGAGTTTCAGTTTTACACAACTAGAAGAGATTTCTGGGATGGATGGTTGTGGTGGTTACATAAGAGAATGAATGTTCTTAAAGCCACTGAAAGATACACTTAAAAATGGTTAAGTTGCAATTTTTGTTACATGTAATTTATTACAATTTTAAAAATGAACTTTTAAAACCTGCTTGATAATGTATGTGCAAACAGATGAGATGGTATTGAAGATATTTCTTTAAGTTTGATAAATTGTTCTTGTTTTTTCTTGGAATTTGCCTACTAAAATGATTGATGTTCATCTGCTCTAGAGGATACATCTGCTTTTGAACTATGTATATTTAATACCTGGTTTTGTGGGCTGATGACTGACAAAATATATTGAAGTGACTGAGGTTTGGGAGAGAATTTTGCAAAAGGTCTAGAAAAGATCTAGATGGTTCTAAAAGTTGCATTCTGAACAGTCGCTCTGTTGTTGCTAGCCATGTTCCCGCTGATCCCACATTATACAGGCACGGATACATCTGTTGGAGTTCTTCCTAATGGGCTTTGAGGGGAATATTTTTAGTTTTCCTAATGCACGCTCATTTTGTTTTGTTTTCTTTTAACCTAAGTCTAATATACTCAATAAAGAACTATAGAGAATTGAAATCTTGCTTGAAAGTAAACCCTCATGTCCGTCCCAGAAAATCATAAACCAGAACTGGGCTCACATCCAAGGACATCTCCCTCTGAGCCCAAGATGATTGTCTATCCTCAAAGGCATCTACCACCCTACTTCTCTGTTATTTTATTTTAATTTAATTTTATATGATTCTACCCTATTTTATATATATTTTTTATTTTTAACAACAGAATCTAAGACATTGAAAAGCAGTAACCAAGTCATTTGATTTGCAGATAAACAGATTTTCAAGTGTCTGCTTTGGCTGCTGCTGACATCTCCATATGCTGAATTACTGCAGGTTCACTCTGAGAGCAAGTTCTCATCCTGTTCATTTGATGTTCAAAATTCTCACATGTGAATTTGATCAGTGTTTTAAAAATACCTTTTAATTCAACTCTTAGTAAAATTAGTTGACACTATCCATATATAGCTTGTTTTTCAAACCAATGCTGCATAGCTAAGTCAATTTATACATGCAAATGTGTGGGTGTGATAAGGGTAGTTTCCAGTGACCCACATATAATCAAACATCCTGCTGTGTGACACTGAGCCAGTCTGTGCATTTGAAAGTACTCACTGGTTTCTGAATTCAGTTATGATATTCTTTAGTAAACTAGGACTCCTTTTTCTAAAGTGGGGGAACAGAGGCCTTTCTTACTGACCATTTGTTTTGTTTCATGTTGTTTTGACATTTATTTTGTGAGAGACCCATGACTTGACCTGTGGAATTTATTAATCCTTGAAGTAATATTTCATTTATTCATCATTCAGAAAAAAAATATTTCTTGGAAACTCACTACTCATGGATATGCAGGCATATAGCTGTAGAGACATTAGCTCAAAATGGCAAAGTTGTTCCATATAAACTGAAGCAGTTAAATTACTTTAAAAAATGGAAAAAAGGTATAAATTTCTATATCTTGTGAATTATGAAGAACACACATAGATAGAGGGATACTGAGGTGTCTGTCTTGCTGCAGAAAAGCACAATTGTAGTCTGGGGTGTCTGGGAGTACCTCCCACCCCAACAGAGAGTGCTAGATTATGGTTCAACTGCATGTAAGGCCTGCCTCCAGTTTAATTATTTCCATGCCAGGGATGCTAGACAACTCTGTATTTTCACTGCTACTGTATTGTCAGTCACTGATTGCTCCAGAAGTTCTGGACAAGGTGTGAACCCTGGAAATAGACAGGGGGACTGTTAGACACATAGATTGGCTACAGTAGTTTCTAAGCGAAGAAGTACATTCCACAACTGAATAAAAAAACAAAAGATGGGGAAACGATTGCTGGATTCCTTACTTTCCCTGCTGAAATATTTATTAGAAAAATAAAGTAGCTTGTGAGAAAATTATGACTACATAGTGAATGTTGGGGTACCCAAGGAGTTATATGAATCCTAGTTACAAACCAGAGAGTTGGTTGGTCTTGGTGAGTAGGTGAAGTTCCACGGTCTGTTCAGGTATCATTTCACACCCTATCAGACATTAACAGCATATTTGTCTCATATCTTATCCATTTATTGTAAGGGCTAACTGAGATGATATGTTTCCTGGAGAAATCTAACTCTACACTTTGGACTTTTGATCTGTCCTAAACCATACTACCCTTTGCAGCTACTTGATTTTGGAGGATCTCTGGCTGTTTATGGAACCCTTAGCCTATTTTGACTGGATTTCATGTTACCCAGATGTAAATTCACTCTACTTAAAACTTTCAGAGAAAAGGGAGAGATTTTCTCTTCTTAGTAGGCAGGCCTTAAGCATGAGAAATAAGGCAATTTTTCAAAAAATAAAACTGATTTGTAGATGAAGAAACAAGGAGTAAAAAATTGCTTCATTTGGTAGAGGTGCATTGCTGGGCACCTTACCTCAAGTAGTGGCCCTCACTTTTGGTGAATTAGCAGCCATCAGAGGTTGGAGGGAGGACCAGTACCATCTAGGAGATGCAGGCTCTCCTAGCCCCAAGTCCTCAGATTGACCTCAGAGTGGCCTTGGGACCGTTTTCCACAGGGAACAAGCAGTGGCACACTGGAGTTTTGCTTCAGCAAAAACTGGAGTTTTGCTTCAGACTTTTTTTTTTTTTGAGACTAGGCCTCACTATTTTGCTCACTATTTTTGCCTGGGGTACCACAGACTCAAGCAATCCCCAGCCTCAGCTTCCCACGTAGCTGGGATTACAGGCGCACACCACCATGCCCAGTTATCTTTTTGGATCTAGGTTTTGCTATGGGTCCCAGGTGGGACTTGAACAGTGATCCCTAGCCCCGGCTGCTTCATAGGCTGAAGCTTACAGGCACGAGTCACCGTGCTTCTGACTTTTATCATGGTTTGCAAATGAAGATTCAGGTGTTAGATGAAGAGAAGTTTTCTCAGCAGATCTTAGGCAACTCCTAACCATGGTAAACAATATGCAGCTTGAAGTTTCTCTGCATTAAATACCATGAAATCAGGAACTGGCCTCCCAGATACTGAGCAGACTTTTGTCCTCACCTGTGGTGACAGGGGGCTTGGCTGCCTGGGATCCTACCTACTCTCTGTCTCACTCTTAAATTTGCCATTTGATCTAGGTTTTACCCTTAGCTGAATGGAAAACAAACTGCTTATTGTAGACTCTGAAATACTGCAAAATCCCTTTAGTAAAGACATATAATACTCTTAAGCTATGAGAGTAACTTTTAGGATTAGTGACCTGTATTTATTTTGAGAAATAGAACAAAAATTAAAATCAAAGTAGACCTGATTTAAAGAAACAATTAGTTGTTTTATTTTTTATTGACTTAAAAAATTTGTTATATAATTGTTGTTTATGAACCATATGAATAGATTCACTTAAAGTACCACCATAATAGAGATGCAGAACAAATCCACATTCTGCCCCCCAAAAAAAACCTCTGTTGTGCTTTCGACACCCATAACTTCTAACAACTGCTGACCTCTTTCCTGTCAATATAGTTTGACCTTTCCAGAATCTAGTATGACAACTTTTTTTTAAACAACAGTGGCTTTATTGAGATATAATTCACATACCACATAATTTACCCATTTAAAGTACACAAGTCTATGGTTTTTAGTATGGTCACAGAGCTGTATAAACATCATCAGAATTTTAATCCCAACAAAAGAAATCTTGTCCACACTGACAGTCACAGCCTGTTTCCTCAGATCCTTTTACTCTTTGCCCAAGGCAGTCACTAATGTGCTTTCAGTTCCTATAGGTTCCAGGCAACTGTTTTTAATATTCTGTGCATGCCTTTTGATAGTTCCCAGAATAAATTGTTTCCTATTTTATTAGTCTAATTTTGCAGAACTATGAAGCATAATTTTATAAAGCAGTTTCTGTGTTGGAGGGAAAAACTATTTGTGACTTTTATCAATAAACTCAAGGTAATTATTCTATTTTAAATAATTTACTTAAAAAATAAAGACCCTCTCCACTAGAATCCTCCAAGATGTCATAGGGCAGCAATATGAAAGTTATTTGGGAGAAAACTAAGTTTTGAATTCTGAGGGTAAACTGTGGGGATTTACCCTGCCTTCTTCTGTCTGCCCTGTCTTGCTGTCTGAGGATGATGACTGTGCTCTTTACTTTAGGATTACTTTGGGGAAAGGTCTCTGTGAGCCCCAGTTCCCTCACATAGAGAGTGAACATGATCATGTTCACTTGCATGAGAGCTCATAAGCAGCAAGTGAAATGACATCATATTGGCCAGTGCTGCTTGATCATTGTCATTTTGTTAGAGGCAACATTGGGTAGGTGTGATGGACAGAGGGTCTGGTGGCATGACCTGGCTCCATGTTCACAGCGGGTATAAATTCTTGATGTTGAAGATAGAATCTTGGACAAGTCACTTTACCTTTCATCATCTCCTTGTGGCTCAATAAGGAATGGTCTTTTGAAATTGTGATTATTTTTGTAGATGTACTCAAAACATAACAGAAGCTTAAAACTTTAATGTTTGCTTTTCTTTTTTGACTAACGTAATGATTTTTGGTCTTCCGAGTCTGTAAGAGGCTTATTCTTACAACTATATAAAATTACCAAAAAAAATGTACTAAGGCTCGAGTAGATAATCAGTTGGACTTGATTCAGCACTGAGTTTTGAAGTGTTTGTTAAATCTTAGAAGCAAATTGTGTTGCTAACAGGGAAGGAATGCTTGGTTGAACACGGGTGGACAAAGGAGAAAACTAGACAGGATGACTAAGTTTAGTATGCATTGCTTAGGAGCTAGAAGAAACTGCTCACTCTGACAGTCTTATATTACTGAACACCAATTAGTGGTGAGCTGCAGGATCCAATATAAAACTGTTCTTTTAGATGATGTATGAGGACCAATGAGGAAAAGGAGGGAAGTGCAGTTGGCATATGTGGGAAAATAAGTTTCCATCTTATTTGAAGAGTTTTCTAGTGATGCCAGCACAGATATTATTTGTTTTATTTTTGTGTCAGGCAACCATAAAAATTGCAACCATTTATTCTGTTAGATGATGAAATCCTTGTGTTGTATATTATTATAGTATTAATAAGGAAACCAAGAATCATGGGTTTGCTCCTTTAGCTGCTAAGTAACTTGAGCCTGAGACTGCCTGATTCCCATGATATATTATCTTGT
This sequence comes from Uropsilus gracilis, assembly GCA_004024945.1. Taxonomy (NCBI): domain Eukaryota; kingdom Metazoa; phylum Chordata; class Mammalia; order Eulipotyphla; family Talpidae; genus Uropsilus; species Uropsilus gracilis. Next base: position 38,487 of record PVHY01007759.1, on the reverse strand, counting down.
TTTGAAGACTTTTTTAAAACAAAAAAATCATGATTATAATATGTGGAGAGCAATGACCTTGACTTTAGCTTATTAAGTTGACTTTATGCATTAACTTAAATGAAAACACAGGAATACACTTGCTCTCGAGACTAATTAACAAATTTAATGCAGCATCTATTTATTGCAGTATGTCATTCAGCATTCTAAACACATGCTAAGTTTTTGTTCACTTAATTATATATTACTTCTCTACAACTTTATGAGATCAGTACAGTTGTCATCCTCGATTTGCAGGTAAATGAGGTATGTCTAACATATGTCATTCAGAGGTGGACTGGAGCTTGAACTCAGGCAACACATGGGTCTAACCTGTGTCCTCTCTGACTTGGCAAAGACTAAAGCCCAGAAACTAAAAAAACAGTCCGGATAACCAAAGCAAGAAAGAGTCCCTGACTCTGCCAATTGCTATCCTTTTTACTACAATCACAGCTTGAAGAGATCAGGAAAGAATTACTGATATTGTATTGACAATTTAAACACTAAATCAAGAGTTTAAAGATCAATGAGAATTAGGCCAGTTGGGTTTGTCTGCATTCCAGTCAGCTGGGCTACTCAGCTTAAATCTATTATAGTTGCCACTCCATACTGGGAAACCGTTATTTTTCTCTCATGGTAAAATCAAATAAAGGAAATAATTTGTTTTATAACCAAGACTGAATTATGACTAGATTAAATGTTTTCTCACATTTTCCTTTTGTTGAATACTTACCTGGCTTCCATTTTTCTTCCTATTATGTAGTGACACTTTTATATCTTAATAATCTCATGACTCATTACCTTAAAATATTGCTGTAAAACCCTGGACTTTGAAAAGTTATCATGATTTAAATTAATAGGTTAGCCAGGCAAGGTGACACATGCCTGTAAGCAGCAGCCTAGGAAGCCGCGGCAGGGACCAAGGATCATGGTTTGAGACCCCCCCAGGGCAAAGTAATGAGACCTAGTTCCGAAAAAGCTGGGCGTGATGGCATGCGTCTGTAATCCCAGCTCCCTGGGAAGCTGAGGCTGGGGATTGCTTGAGTCTGTGGTACCCCGGGCAAGGTGAGCCTGTAGTTCCACAGGCAAAAATAGCAAGACCTAGTCTCAAATAAATAAATAAATAAATAAAAATTAATAGGTTACTTCTGGTAAAGGGCAAGATAATAGGCAGAGAATATGTGGATCAGATCAATCACATTGTTGTCCTCAGCTCTTTCCCTTCACTTAGTGGCGTCTGCAGCAATGGATATATGATGCCTGGGCTAAACTAGTTCACTCCCTGGGAAACCATAGAACTATACATGGACAGTGTGTTTGCTCAGCCCTTGGAGACTCCATAATGGACTAACTCTGAAAAAAAATGAAAACGCTTCAGATTTCCCTTTAAAAATCCTATGAGTACCCCCCTACTTCATTCCATTACTGTCAGATGAATCTCTAAGTAAAATCTCTACGTAAAACCCCAGTTTTACTTTGAGCCTTGAGGTCAGTTTGAGAAGTGTTTCAACATTGACTTTAACAGAAAGCTGCTCAATCTCAGTCTCAGTCTTTGTGCTCATTCTTGGATTCATACAGGATCCTTCTTGGGTATCCCCCCTGGCTGAACCACAGCCACTTAGATGATTTGGTAGCTTCATGTTTGACTTTTGGGAGAGAGAGGTTGTGGGGCAACCATCAGGTTCACCCTTCTGCATAGGTCCTTTATTGGTTCTAGAAGTTACACAGACATATCAAGGAGGCCAGTTCCAGGGCTGGGGCTGGGGCAGGGTGGTGGGGGTGGGAGGGGTCCCCCGGAAGGTAGGTAAGCTCCCCTTATCCCCCAGGAATCTCTGTGCTCTTTCTTGTACTCCCTATCAGAGTGATGCTTCCCTTTTATCGCCCCTTGCTATGAAGGTGAGCCCCCTCACACATGAGAGCACACACTCGACCAGGCAGTACAATTTGGGGGAGGGTGCAATACCACAGGTGTTGGTTATACAGGCTAATGGAGGAAAAAACCTGACCAACCAATATGCCCTACATAGGTGTTTTGTCACTCCTCTTTCTTTAGGAATGCAGTGGAGCTAAGGGAGTCTTGTATCAATATTTTTATTGGCAGTCCAAAAGGAACATAGGGAATACACTTATATAAACCTTGTTGGTTGACAGTTGGACACATTACTGGATCTCTAAGACACTTAGAACTATGGGACCATTGTTCCATCCTAGACCCAACATGTAAGATCTTTCAGAGGCTGCTGCGAGGAGAGGGCTTCTGGGTGAACAATTTGTGATGTCATATTTAGTTGCTCTCCTGGCTCAGGATGAACAGATGGAAGGAGTCTAAACTAAAAATGGGCATTAGGTTGTGATTTGAGTTAATATATACAACCTCAGGGAGGCAGTGGATGCGTTGGTGGATAACACAGGGAAGAATCTGGGGATAGAAAAACCAAACGAGTCATTGATGGTGTGTCATGGTTCAAAAAATTATCTCATTGTAGTTATAAGAATGGGGAGGTGTCTTCAAAGTAAACAGAGGAGTTGAGCTGTTCTTTGAGAGTATTTATTAAAAGTTTTCAAATGAGCAAAGTGTGTGAAATCAGTTATAAATATTTTCATTGCTATGATTTCAATTCTAATGTGGAGGAACAATGGAAATGAAATATGTGTGTATACAAGATCTATGGAGCAGAGTTAAAAAAATGAAATAGATCTCTATAAAAGAAGACTAAACATCTGGATTGTTGTTAATACTAGTTTTTAATTGCCAGTGCTCCAGAAATTAACAGCTTGGAAACTTTCAGCTTTTTTCAGGTTTTATCTTTAAGGTCAGGGATAAATTTTTTTCCTGGAAATCTTTTCTTTTCTTTTCTTTTCTTTTTTGAGACTAGGTCTTGCTATTTTTGCCCTTGGAACTGCAGGCTGTCGTTGCCCGGGGTACCACAGACTCAAGCAATCCCCAGACTCAGCTTCCCATGTAGCTGGGATGAAAGGTGCGCGCCACCATGCCCAGCTATTTTTTTGGAACTAGGTCTCGCCACGGGTCCCAGGCAGAACTTGAACCGCGATCCCTGGCCCCGGCTGCTTCATAGGCTGAAGCTTACAGGCATGAGCCACCGTGCCCGGCTTGGAAATCTTTTCTTAACTGCAAATTCTTTTTATTTCTGTGTTGATAGTTTAATATGAATACCTTGGTTTTACTGAGATCCCCCCACCCACCTGAAACTAATCTATCATTAGCCACTATGGCTTGTTTATGTGCAATGTTATATTTTTTTGTTGTTTGTTTTTGTTGTTAAGACTAGGTCTCCCTATTTTTGCCCATAGAACCTCAGGCTCACATTGCCCAGGTTACCATGGACTCAAACAACCCCCAGTCTCAGCTTCGCAAGTAGCTGGGATTACAAGCATGTACCACCGCGTCCAGCTATTTTTTTGGAAAGATTCCTGGTCCTTGCGGTGGCTTCCTAGGCTGCCGTTTACAGGCATGCACCACCATGCCAGGCTAAGATGTTATATTCTTTATGGAGATCTCACAGTTTGGAACTTGAGCTAGTACATTTTATAAATTATAAAAATGTTTGTTTTCGTTGTTATAAACAATGAGGTAGACTCATTCCTGAAATAAAGGAAAACTAGAGCAGTAATATTACAATAGATAAATCTGATATAAATGTAAGCAAATTATATTTTGGGTACATTTTACCCAGAAGTTAATATATTGTAAATATTACCATTTTCTTTATAGCTATCTAATGTAACCAAATTCAGGACTAGATAACTTCCTATTTGTGGCTATTGGGTTTATAAAACAGAAGTGGAGTTCATAGAAGCAAACATAAGATATGAATTCAACTTTACTGAACACAAATGCATTTGCATTGGGGATTCTAATTATTAATCAAAGTTTTTTAATTACATTTTTCTCTGTTTTGTGTTCAGGTATGGGGTTAGATTGGCTGTGGATAAATTCCATTATTCTTCTTAGATAAAGGCATAGTGTTATAATGCCATTTGGGAGATGACTATTGTAGCAGTTAATCAACTGGGTGCTGGAAGTCAACCACATGTGACAGTTCTGTTGCTTTGGTTTCAATTCTGAATCAGAGCTCAGTTTTTTATAAGATTATCAATACTACTGGACTGTGAATTTCTTTTTTGAAAACAGGTGAGGTTGTACTGTAGGGCTTCTCTAGTGTCTACTCATTAGAATCACCCTACTCATTAGAATCACTGCCCTATGCTCCAGTTGTACCCCCAAGATTCTGCTTGTGGATTAAGGTTGAGAACCATTTCACTAGAGCCAATGGGAATCTTTGAGCTCTTACAAGAAAACATTCAGAGTAGTGAATTAAGGTAGTCCTTTTAATATCTGGCACATTTTTCCTCTGAGTGTCAGGTGTCCTGGAGTGCTGAGATGTGCCCAGATCTGTGACTTAGAAAAATTACCTCAAGAGTCCCCCTTAGGAAAGACTATCATGCTGGGCACCAGTTAGTACCTTAATAATTTTCTCTGATTAAAGGACTTGCTCCACTCAGTTCCCACATACCCCTGAGAGGCATCTTTAGCTGGAGCAGGGACATAGCTCAGCCTCACCAAAACAGCATCATCTTGCCTGTATATTAAGTCACATGGGGTCACACATAGCTTCTCTCTAAAAAAGGACTTTGCTTTTGGGCTGGGAGTACCTCTTCAGTCCCTCTCTCTGGCAGTGTCTGGCAGTTCTAAGAGTAGGCTCTTCCTTTGTTTTGATTTCTGCAAAATGAAGCTTTGTCAAAGCCACTCCAGAGTGGGAATATGCTATGTTCTTGGAAACCACAGAGTAACACAATTCCATCATAACACATAACTAGCTCAATAAGCTTTTCCTTTTTTTCATATAGCAAGTCAATTGAAATGCTCAGAAATGCTCAGAAAAGTACAACTTTCTGAGGTTTGGGATGGTGAACTTTATCCTGAAAACTCTTGCCAGCTTACTCCATCTTTGCCTGTTTGCCACTGTTTCAATTCCTATTAGGTAGGAGGGGTTGGGAAAGAATATGTGGAAGTATTTTTAGAAAAGAAGTTAAATGATCCTCACGGAGTGTCCAACTGAGAAGGGGAGGTGGGGGTGCGGGGGGGTGGGGTCAGCCGTTCTGTCTCAGAGAGAAGGAGCACCCCTTCTACCCAAACAGAAACCCTCTTTCTGAATCATTTATGATGATCCAGTGAGATCATTCATTAAAAGACTGATCATTCCAATGCTGATAAGGATGTGGCTTTTTTATACAAAAGCTACCGCAGGAAACCCTGTGGCAGTTTCTTCAAAGAATTTCCATACCTCTTCCTCACAATCAAGCAGTTCCTTGCTTACACAGGAGAAATGGAAACATGTTCATTAAAAGCTGTAACAGTGATGTCATAGAGACATTTTTCATAATATAGTTTAAAAACCGAAACTCCAGGGAATGTCTCAAATGTCCATTAATAGATTAGCTCACTACGTTTGCATGTAGACTCATAAAGTGGGGAACTACCCAGATGAAACAAACAAATAAATAAAGGGCACTGATTCATGTAACAACTGGCTGAGTTTTAAAAGTTTGGTAGTAAGTAAACCAGGGCAGAAGAAAATCCATACTGTATGACTTCATTTGTGTCAAGTTCAACCAACAGTGATCACAGAGCAGGACAACATGGAGCCATTTGAGGTGGTAGGAATGCTCTATATCTTGGTTTGGATTGTGGATATGTGGATCTAGTTGTATATCAAAACTGATCAAATACTACATTTAAAATCTGCACATTTCACACTAGATACACTTTGGGGGGCAAATAATCAAATTTTTTTCATTGTGTTAAGCTGTGGTGAAATGTACAAAATAAGCACTATCTCACCCATTTTAGAGTGTCTCATGGCCTGATGCTCCTTTGCAGCCATCACCACTCTCCATTTCCAAGCACTCTGCAGACATTTTGCTTCAATAAGAAAAGCAAACTAAAAATGATGTCATTTAGGCAGTTCGAGCAATCTCTAAAGAGGTATTCATCTTGTCAAATGTGAAGCCACCTAGACGCAGAGTTCTGCTTTTCTCTGTGGCCCCAAGGTATGTGGAATAGGTGCCTGTTATGGCTTCTGTGGGTCTCTCCAATATTAGCTTTTATTCAGCTATTTCTCCCTCTGGTCTTTGAACACCTGGTGGTAGAGACATTCTAGCTACTCTGCCCATCACTTTCATGGAAAGAAGATTTTCATGAAAGTGTAATGCTGAATCTGAAATTATCCTGATGTGAGAACTTGGCTTGGTGATTCCAGGGTTTTCTGTGTTTTCCACTACCACCTCTTTTAAACAGTCACATATCAAGAAACCATGTGAATGTTCAGAACCTGAAATGGTTGAGTGTCTACTTGAACTTCCTGCAACTGTTTGCTCCTGCAGTTTTGTTGTGTGTGTTTTGTCTCTTTTCTTCCCTCTTACTGGACTCCTACCCCCAACACTGTGACTTTGTCACTTCCTTGTCTCCAGAGCCCTGTGGTTTCCTGTCTTGCCTTAAAATCATCTATCTAAGTGACACAACAGGGCCTGCTCATCAGCATTGGAACTAAAACTTAGGCATTTCTTTTTCAGAAACTAACAATTGCCAGGAATAAGGAGGATGGTAAAATAATCAGAGGTTGCTTGTAACCTGATTGCATTGCTTTTTAGTTGTGCCACAGACTGCCCACAGACCTGAAAGCCAAAAATAGAACCATATGTGATTAGGGCTTCCATTCCCCGACAGTTAAACAATTTGTGCCACTTCTAAATGCATCTTCCTATTTAGCAAAATTTTCAGTGTATGTTTAGCACTTCATCCTTAGTTTCTAAGTTTATACATTTTCTTCACAATAAGTCTACCTGTCTATCAAAAAGAGTGTCTTGCTGAAGGTCGAAGAGCCCCTACTTTCAGCCTACACTATTGTTTTCATCTTGTTACAGTTGAATTCGGTTTATGGTATCTCTGCTTTTTTATAACATTTATATCACCATCTTGGCCTTTATCCCTACTGAATTTTTAAAATTGCAAATTAAAATCCAATGAAACACTTAAGTAAATGCACCAACTGCTACCTTGTACAGACTAAAATGAGTTTGGACCCAGAGAAGTGGCAGTAACTCCAGCACCAGGCTGCGGAATTCATCCACTGCCTGGTGGGGGAAGTCCACATTTGGTGCTGAAAAGGTTGTCTAAGCATGTCAAGGTTATATGATAAAATGAAGCATGCACAAAGTGAAGACTGCTAAGAATGCAAAGAAATCTCAATTTATGTGTGGGAAGCTCATTCATTCTTCAACAATGATATTCAGTACTTTTAAATGCTGGTTTCAGTTCCAGGTACAACAGAGATAGTGACCAAGAGGCAAGGATTTGGCTAATTCATATTAAGATATGGAATTAATAAAGTTTACTATATTGATTGCTTTCCAAAGGTACTCACCTTATAGTAGTGACAAAGTATCCCATACATCAAATCAGGATAAGAATTACCTATATTTTTTGCTACAAATGTTTTCAGCTTCCATATAGACTCTAATTCAGGCGTAGAGCCCAAGAAGCTGTATTTTGAGGATATACCTCAATATTCCTATCTCAAAAATCTGGAAAACACTGACCTGAAGCATGAAAGTAGCCAAATTGCCATTTGATTTTTTTTTTTTTTTTTTTGAGACTAGGTCTTGCTGTTTTTGCCCGTGGAACCACAGGTTCATGCTGCCCGGGGTACCACAGACTCAAGCAATCTCCAGCCTCAGCTTCCCAGATAGCTGGGATTACAGGCACGCACCACCACGCCCAGCTATTTTTTTGGAACTAGGTCACGCTTCAGGCCCCAGGTGAGGCAGAACTCGAACCGCGATCCCTAGCTCCGACTGCTTCATAGACTGAAGTTTACAGGCACGAGCCACCGTCCCCAGCGCCAAATTTTCATTTGAATACCGGTTGTATTCAAGGTATGAAGTCAGGAAGTTTTGAGACACTAAAAATGAAAGTATTGCACATGAAATGTTTTATTAATAGCTCATTCCATTAGGTTTGTTGGGTGTCCTCTGATGAACTTGGCATTGTCTTGGTGTGGATACAAAGTGGAGAAGCCATGAAACAAGTCTTGTACTGAAATAGGGGGATGCAGCAGCAAGGCCGTGCCCCTCTACCAGGAGGAGCAGGACCTTTCCACACAGGACGTGGTGTTTGAAATGGGTCATTTGAAAGGAGGAAGTTGCTTGTAGCATGGGGTATTCCAGAAAGGAAGCAGATAGGAGGTGCCCAAGGGGGTGTGACAAGCTACAGGATATTGGAATTTCATGCTGCTAGGACATAGGGTGGGTTGGAAGGAGAGGAGCGACTTCTAAACGAGCAAGGTAGGTTGGTTGTGAAGGATGTTTGTTACTTGCCAGGCACTATCTTATGAGGAACAATGAAACAAGAATTGTAGTTGTTTTCATAACTGTAGCATGTAGTATAGAGAATGAGTGGTGGAAGTGAAGTTTAATGGGTTCCTGGGGAAGTTAGTAGGACAATACGATAATTGGAATCCAAGCACTAATTCTGAGGGAACACTGAGGGTGTTCTCAGTTATCCTGCTACTCCCTTGACCCCCCCCTCCCCCCTTACCTTTTTATGCATCTTAGAGTTAGAACTCTGAAAGCGTAAGAGGAGAGAGCATGGTCTCATTTCCTGGTGCATTAAGTGCTGGGTTGGTATTTGGGAAGCCTATTCTACATGCGTGGAATAGGCTTCAGCTGCCTGTGGAGGCCTAAATTCTACTGCAACTGCAATCCCTCGGGCCACCTGCATGTGCTCCGAACACTCATCCCCACTCTGGACCTTTCCTCTGAGGCCTTCATATCAAGGAAGTTGGAGGCAGGCAGGGGAATCCAGAAAACAGAATGTTCCTCACACCCCTTCCCCTCTCCTCCTGCCCCATCCTTACTCTCCCCTTCCAGATTTGAGAAAACTACTTAAGAACAAACTCTGGTTGATTTTCTTGATAAAGTAAGAAAGATCAAGGATGTTGCCATTCTTTTCACAGCATGTTCTTTTTGTTTGTAAGAGTGGAGCCAAGTCTCAAACAACACATAGAAAAGGGGATAATGTTAATGGCTTTGCTTCTAGGGGGATTCAGGGCCAGTGAAACTTGAAGTTGTCTCTTAGTCATCTGTGTGCCTGGGTTTTTACCTGCTTTGAATTAGAACCATTTAGTAATCTGATCTGAATGGGTGAGTTCAAATGTGCTTGTTAATTAGATGAGAAAGTTACACTTTATAATACTTATCGCATTAGCCCTGGGTTGATGAGAGAGGCACACTCTGTGGTAAAGCCTATCTATTATAAGTTCCTCATTTTGAAAAAGTGTCTTCTTATTTCATTTTCCATCACGCTATGTTGTGACTGGCCAGTCTTCAGTTTGGAACAGCATACTGCCTGCTTTCCACATTATGACTCTCATTGTTATTTGCCTGATCTTTTGTGAACTTATGTACTAGTTCCGGATATCCTTTAGACTCTCATACTCAGCTTTAAATACATGAACAATGGTTTATTTAAATATTTTATTAAATTCAAATTCTTTGAAAACTGATACTCTGTGAAATTAAAACTAGACTATCAAGGATTTGATATTCTGAACTAAAATTCTGAAGACTAAGATTGTGTTTTTTCACTTTTATCTTGTCCCTGCTGCTGAACTTTGGGCATCATGGTCTTGTCTGTAAAACAAGGAGGCTGTCTCCTTATTAGTGGCTCTGGAACTTGTAGATGCATTTCTAGAGGATTCTCTGAGATTGGATTCACTGGATCTACCTCTACAGGTTCTGAAAGAGCAGGTTTGATTGGGACCTGAGAATTTGCATTTTAAATATCTTCCCAGGAGATGCTGAGGTTGCTGGTTGAGATGACCTCTTATGTCTTCTCTAGCCCCAAAATTTAGATTCTCTGTTCTGCTGTCAAGTATGAGGAGGAGTCTTGAAACCTTTCTCTTATAGCTATTTGTCTCTGTTCACTTTGCTCTCAATTTGTCTCTGTCCACTTTGCTCTCAACTTTCACAGGTTTTATTTCACAGTGCTTCTCATGATTGCTTCTCACTCCTGAAGCCTCTGCCAGTCACCCCTTGTGGTCTCTTACTCCACCCACCAGAAACCCAGTCTCTGTGCCCTCAGAAGGTCATTCCGGGGTGGTCCGCTGTAGACTGCAGTCCTCACATTGCAGGCTGATATCTAGACGTTCATTTTTCCTCTGCAACACCTGGAAGAGTAAATAGTGCCAACCTGAAAGCTGGAGTCCGAAATCTGGCTCTATTGCTTTCTGCCTCTGTCACCTTGGCAGGGTTGGTCTCCAAGGCTCATCTTCCCTTTGGTCTAATGAGACAATAATTATACCTGGAGGGTACAATGGAATGGAACAATCTGTAAATACTGGACACCATAATAGATGTCAGCAGTTGGTAGCTTTTACAGTTAACTGCCAAGGGCAGTTGGTTCAGTGTGGATTAGAGATGAAAAATAACCTTACTTCTTACTCGAGACCATCAGAACTTTAATAGAGTCTTCCTACTTAAAAATAATATGAATTAGCTTATGAAGACATTGTAGGATGAAAGAGAATAGAGATTATGATCTCTGAAAATAAAGTAAATGAGTAAATGAATACTCAATAAGCATGTACTTACTGTGCTTCATAACTCTAAGATGAATGTTTTTACATTTTAATACTTCTGATATTGCAGTAAATGGCATCTTAATATTTTAAAGGGTGGCCATTCTTTTTCTTTTTACTCTTTTTAATGGTACATAAAATAATGACATAAAGATCAGTGATATTGTAGTTTCAGAAAAATATAGAAATTTGTGTAAGTCAATTTAATATTTCTACTTTATGGTATATTTTTCTTGTGATAGTTCCATTTGTCTTTGGAAGAAAAAAAGACTCATCAAATTGATCATTGGTCTAAAGTATTAGTTTTAAATGAATGCATATTATTTGAGATTTTTTTTTTAAAGAGGTACTTTTTTTATATTGTTGATAATTTTTGAATAGTATATGATTTGTCTCCTCAGGTGTTGTTGTTATAATTTTCCCATCACCAAATCACTCACAGTTCATAACCATAGTTCCTTGTGTTTTTCCTCTTCCTGCACCCTGTTTTCAGGAGAGAAAGAGAGAATACGGAAGGGAAATGTTGAATATGCTCAACATAGAATTTTAATGTTTGTAAACTGGAACTGGTTACAATTGAGTTTCCCTTGCTACTGTTAAGCAGTCTTGTTTTCTTACTTAAAAATAGTGTTTAAAAGCTAAAGTTTCTATCCTCCTGAACTTTGTCAAAATGCTTTGAATGATTTGGAAATATTTATGCCTATTTCTAAACATGTTACCGTCTGGAAGGGTGTGTGCAAAATGTAGATCACAGAGCAATGAAGACATATTTACATCTGAGGGCAGCTGAGGTAGACTGTTACACTGGGACAATTGTTCTAGATGGGTATCCTGTCTTTGATAATGATTCCTGAGCACCAGATGTTAAGGAAGATATAAATCCCTCAGCATGTAGTTAGTTTCACATGCCCCTCCCTCCTACCCCCAGAGATGAACACAGACTGACCTTGATCTAGTTGTATCCTAGCATTGTCTAGATGGCCTGTGCTATGTGTGTGTATATGTGTTTGTAGGTTTCTATTAAATTGGGGTAATTGAGGTTAGGGGGTGCCTTTATTTTGAAAATGCTCTTTCAATGACTCTAAATACTGTATGCATTACTAATATTTGGTCAAACTTGTGTACTTGAAGGAGTGGGGAAAGGGAGACTATACTATTGAGCTAGGACATTAACTAAAGGAAAAGGAAGGGAATGAGCTCCCTGAAAATGTGTATGCTGGGTAATTATCTTCCATGAATGTGAGCACCTAGTGTACTCAGCTTCTCAAAGAGAGGGCCAAACTCAGCTTCTCAAGGAAAGGGCCATATCGTATAGGTATTTACACCTCCAGCGTCTTCTTTATATAATCTGTTCAACAGTGAAGATGCTCCCAGATTTATAGATAGAATTTGAATGGCATGATGGATAATTGTTTGGTGAGTGAGGAAAAGAAGCAGGTCGAAAAAAAGTTAAGGAATATGTGTGGAATACTCACTGTGGTTGTATTTCCCCTAATTTTCTGATTTTAAGTTCCATGTTTTCCAAATGTCAGCTGTAAATTAGACTAGTATCAATTAAATAACCTGTTGTATTTGTAGTTCTTTGGGTTTCCATGGAAACCTTCTCTGGCTACCTTAAGCATAATGGAGAATTATTGGAAGGAAACTAATGAATTGCACAAACTTGAAGAGAGAAGTGAGCTAACAAGCTTTAATGGGAAAGAACCCAGGCTGGTCTGAGAACAGCAGAAGCTCTGGGATTTGATCTCCTGCCACTGATGCTGGGTCAGGCCCCCGGTCCCTTCCCCCCAAAACACACTATGTCTCTGTCCCCAAGAGAGGCTCTGTACGGCTCTTTACTTTCAGAGAAGCCTCCTCACCTTAAGCAGGAGTGCTCACATAGATCTGCTGACCAATCATCCTGTCTCCTGCTCCTGTTACCCTGCTTTTGTTTTATTCATTGTACTTTCCACCATTCAAAAATCTTAGATGATATATGATCTGTGCTGATTTAAAAATAGTCACACCCAGCCCAACTCCTACAAGTTGATTCCACTGCAGGGATTTCTCTAGAATTGTTTCAGTGTGTAACCTAAATTAAGAATTAAGCAGGGCATTGTGGCTCGTACCTGTAAGCTTCAGCCTATGAAGCGGCCAGGGCTAGGGATCGCGGGTCGAGTTCCGCCTGGGGCCCGTAGCGAGACCTTGTTCCAAAAAAATAGCTGGGCATGGTGGCGTGTGTCTGTAATCCCAGCTACCTGGGAAGCTGAGGCTGGGGATTGCTTGAGTCTGTGGTACCCCGGGCAATGAGAGTCTGCGGTTCCATGGGCAAAAATAGTGAGACCTAGTCTCAAAAAAAAAAAAAAAAAAAAAAAAAAAAAAAAAAAAGAATTATGGCTTTATGCATTGATAGAACAAATATAGAATGTAGTACTATAACAAGTGCTGCTGAAAATATGTGGAGATGAATAAAGTATGACACATCTAGAATGATACATCTAAGGTTATTGAAGAATAATAAGACATTTGTAGGTAACCCCATATATTGTGTGACAGGAATTGCCCCAGGTTGAGGTACTCTGGGCCTATGCTCACAGTTTATCTTTACAGTGACCTGGATAGAGGGGCTGTGGTAGGTAGGTGAGAGATAGTATATTCATTTTCCATTTAAGTCAACTGAGGCTGAGATTAAGTAACATCATTAGATTAGCAAATCCTTTGATTAACACAGCCAGTGGGCTGAATGCACCAAGATTCTTTTCTATATATAATTAAATATTCTTACATTGTTGTTCATTTTTTGGACAGTGTTCTATTTCTCCCTTCAGGAGTAGTCCACATAATTCTTCCACCATCATATCATCTGTGATCTGTCATGACAGTCCCTTATACTCTTTCCCCCTACCCTTTGTTGTGTACCTCAGATCTACAGTTACTTTGCAAGTTGTGTCTTTTTCCAGACCTTTTGATTTCTCTATATTGCACTATAAGTGAAACTATTCATACTTATTATTTTTTCCTTCTGATTTATTTAGCTTGTCATAATTCCTTCCAGCTCCATCTGTGTTGCTGCAAATGAATTGAGTTTATTTTTGATTGCTGAGTAGTATTCCAGTGTGTATATTTACCACATCGTTTTGATTCATTTGTCCATTTGGGGACATGTAGTTTGTTCTTGTATCTTACTTATGGTAAATTGTGCACAATAAACAGGGTGCAGGTTTCCTTTTGAATTAGTTAGTGCATCAAGATTGTGAGCACCTACTTTACAGCTTCCTGTGAGGACTGTGCTCACACTTCTCCACCCAGCTGGGGTTCAGAACCAGGGGCAGTGACTTTAATGTAAAAGATGGCGTTAGTAGACAACCATGACAGGAAAGATTATTGAATGTTGGGACCTGTTGCTGAAGAAAACACATTTTCATCAAAAAATGATAGCAAGAAAGAAAATCTTGATTATCTTGAAGAAAGTAGAATTTGCTAGATCTTTAAGGCTAATGAACAGAAATTTGAAGAATGGATGTATGTGAAAATATGAACCTAAAGGAGCAAAAGCAGTTTAGTTAGAAAGAGAAAAAGAAATAGATAAGGGAAAAACTTTGATTTTCTTCTTTTTAGAAAACTAAAATATAACATAGTGTTTGTACTTAGAGCTTAGATGAGAATAAAAAATAGGTATATATGTAAATATTAATGTAAATATGCATATATATTTATATTTGAAGAATCTGTCAATGAAACTGCATACAGGTGATGACCAAAACTAAGCAGGGAGACAAGTGCAAATACGAAGGCCCATAGCCAAATCAAGAACAGTGCCCAATACAGGTCAGATGACTGTCTGTGGGTTCTTCCTCCCACTTGCAAGAGACCTCAGGTTCCAACAATTATGTGGTTTATTTTATAAGGGAAAAACAAGGAACTTAATGTAGTCATATTAAGCTACTTCACTCAGTGTATCCACCAGAGAAGTGGAGTGCTGGTAACTTGTCACCAGGAATGCTGCACAGGAGTGATGCGCAAAGGTTGCTTCCGGGAGTGCACAACCAACAAACAGACACCAGCTTCAGGCTTTTGGTGTTCCTGTCAGCAATATCAGATATAGAACCAGAGACCCAGCCTCTGTAAAAGCCTTGGCTTTTCTTCCTTGGTGGCCAGCTGCTAGATGTGGCTCCTGGTCCCCCTTTCTTCATCAGAGGCCTGGAATGGAGTCTTTCTCTTCTCCCTTGGGGCTGGAACAGTTGCCTCAGAGACTCAAACAGTTCTCAGAGATTGGAGTGCACTCTTTGGAGACTGGAACCCCCGCCCCTTCTTGAGACTAGAGCCTACCCTCTTTTAGCTCTCTTAATTTAAATCCACCCTCCCTCTGTGTGACCCACCCTAGAGTCTCCATCCCTCACTCCCATGACTTGATTGGACTATTTCAGCAGTTCCACCGAAGCTGTCACTGGCTCCTGCCTGCTAGCATTAATATCTCATAATAGTGACCAGGTCTTGGAAAAGGGCCAATTTTAATGGGGGGGAGGGGAGGAGGGAGGGAGGGGGGCAATGCGGATGGACAACTGGCCTCTGTGGATTCATAGAGAAAGAATCTCTAATCCTTTTGGTTTTAACTGTTAGGCAAATTTAGCTTCCTGGTTCAGAAAGAGAAAACACACCCACCAAAAAAAAAGAAAGAAAGAAAGAAAACTCAGGCCCCGTGGGAACTAGTAGCTTCCTCCTCCTGGGGCTGCTTGAAAATCCTAATGCTTGTCAGGAGTCCCTTTCCTGCTCAGCATGAAGCCCTGAAGCTGGGGAGGTATCCAAGAGGCTCAGGCACTTCTTGGTAGAAGAGAATCCACTGTTTTGGATAGATCATTAAATACAACTTGGCTGAGGTGTAAATCTTAGAACACAACTCTTCAGGCAAAGAAACTGGTTAGAGGCAACTTGGTAATTCTGGATACACCTGAGAAAAGGAAGGATTGGGGAACTGTCCCCCTCATTGTTCCTTTGTCCTTCATAATGCCTTGAATTTGTCATTTTTTATTCATTTGGGGTCAAAATCAGAGAAAAATATCAAAGTCAGTTGAAAAGGAAATATTTGCAAATGCAAAATTTACTTTTCTGCCAAGTATGTGATTCTGAACTGTATATACAGTAAAATGATCTAACAGGTTAACTGAGAAGAACCCAGGGTGAGTTGGGGAAAAATCTAAAATCTGGCTTAACTTTTAATTCAGTGAGTGGAGGGCTGGAAGGGAAGTGGAGGAGATGGGGGTTCAGTAGAAATAGCTGGGAGTGCTGTGATATAGTTGTTAGCCTTAACATTCATGAAGGCTCTTAGCAATGTTTATTTAACAATTTCATTTGTGCAAGAGGTCACATGAGTCTTCACATAGGTACAATAATGTCATTATAACCTGGCTTTCCTTGTTTGTGGGGCAGAGAGGGAAAATGGGAAGTAATGTATAGTTCACTTGCTTTGAGTGAAGCATTTAACAGATGCTATTTCATTTAAGCCTCACAGCAATCCTTGAAGGAGGAGTATTATCTACATTTTACAGATGAGTAAGACAAAATTTAATTAAGTAACTTGCTGATATGCATATGCTATTAATAAATAGAAGAACCAGACTGAACTCAAATTTCCTCATCCCAAAGCCCTTTGCTCTCTTGTTTCAGGAAAATTATTTGTTTTAATTAGAAATTTTCAGCTGAAATTCCTTGAATGATTACAGATTCTCAGTCACTGTTGTCATTTTGGTGGTGGTTAGGGTCTAAAACTTTCCAAAATGAACATTGTAGGTACTAACATTTATGGTGGGTACTAATCTATTATAAACAAATAGATTGTGATTATTAGATATAACCGGCTATTTTTTATTTTTATAACATTAGTCTACAGGACTTGTAAACTCAACTTTCATTGCTAGTTTGGTAACTGTGTATGTTTTGGTGCAGGGTGGTACCATTGTGAGTCCACTGGGTGATTTGGGGTACCTTGGCACACAGTTTGGGACCCATGGTCCCAACTTCTTGTTCATTTTCTTTCTTCAATCTTAACACTTCTTTTTTTTTTTTTTTTTTTTGAGACTAGGTCTCACTATTTTTGCCAGTGGAACCGCAGGCTATCATTGCCCGGAGTACCATAGACTCAAGCAATCCCCAACCTCAGCTTCCCAGGTAGCTGGGATTACAGGCGCCCACCACCATGCCCAGCTATTTTTTTGGAGCTAGGTCTCGCTACGGGCCCAGGTGGGACTTGAACCGCGATCCCTAGCCCGGGCCGCTTCACAGGCTGAAGCTTACAGGCACGAGCCACCGTGCCCGGCTCTTTCTTCAATCTTAACACTTCTTGACCATGCCCATTTTAAGAGTAACTCTAGACCCAGCAGTGACTCCCAGTTTTCTCATTTGTACCTTCAAAGTCCTGGAGAAAGTTTATAGTGACTCCAGTTCACTTATAGTATCTACACTTGCGAAGTCACTGATCTGTCTTCACCATTAATCCAAAGATCTTTTCTAGTTCTCATTCTAGTGTACTTCTTTTGTGTTTAAAATGTTGTTACTGACTTCTGATTAGAGTCATTGCCCAGCTATTCACCATCATACTTTGATAACCAGTTCAGGTGAATGCTAAGCTGTGGGAAAGAAGGACTTCCTATGCCTTCATCTCCCTTGAGTATGTTTAAACTCTTATGTAACACAGACCCATGAGTGTAAATATGATCATCTCCCCATTCTGTCTGAGGAAACTGAGGCTGGCCGCATCAGGGCCATCAAGGTAGGAAAGAAAATCATTTATAGCTGGTGCTTGTCTCTCAGATAATAGCAAAGTTGGAGAGATCACTCAGGGTGCAGGTGCCTGGTGTGACTAAGTGGTTCACTGTGTTTGGTTTTTAATTTTATGACTATATAAAAGTAAAATACTATAAAAGTAAAATATTGTAGCTTATTATAAACATATTAGCATTGGGTGTAAAGAAAATAAAACCATAGAAGCATAAAAGTATTAAAATAGTAATTTTGACTTAATATTCTTTTTCAAACTTTAGTCTACATATAGTCATAATGTATAGTTTTTAACTTGATTTTAAAAGTTATATTATAAGCATTTAAAAATGTTATTTAAATATCTTATTAATTATATATCTATATCTTTTTCTTAGATCATTGTATATCCCAGAGTCCTTCCACCACCATATCATCCATGAACCCTCATGTCATCCTTATCCCTATGCTCCTGCCTCCCCTGATTTTGCCTTCCTTCCCTCCCCTCCCATGCTGTGTGCTTCAGTTCTGTTAGCAGTTGCTAGTTTTAACTCTTTCCTGTCCTTTTGTTTGGTTTTTTTATTATCACATATAAATAAGACCATCTGGTATTTACATTATAAGCATTTTTATTTAGTTACATAGTTTATTTAGATATACTGTTCTTTCAGTCATGGTTAATAACTAATTTTTTTATAACTTTCAAAGTAACATGTCCGGGCAGGGTGGCACATGCCTGTAGGTGGCAGCCTAGGAAGCCACGGCTGGGGCCAGGGATTGCGGTTCAAGTCCCACTGGTGGCACAAAGGGAGACCTAGTCCCCTAAAAAATAGTTTGACGTGGTGGCATGCGCCTGTAATCCCAACTTCCAGGGAAGCTGAGGCCCAATCAACCTGGAAATTCCTAATTAGCACCAGGATAGGCCGCTTATAAGCCCCTGCCCCATTCCTGAGAGATGGCTATACCTGGAGAGTCTCTTCTTTTGTTAATAAACTTGACCTACTACATTCTTTTCATCTGTAAATACCCTGCATAAGCTATTGTAATATCTTGTTTGCTCTACTATTCAGAACTCCTTTAATTAAAAAAAAGAAGAAAGAAAAGACAGAATAAAAAGGGAAAATAAAAAAATAAAATAAAACAACAACAAAAAACAAAGTAAGATGCACACAATTTATTTTATTTTATTTTCAATTATTTATTTATATATATATTTCACATCATTGTGATCCCTGAGGGTCCCCCACCACCTCCCCTCCCTGGCCACTCCAGTTGGTCCCCTCCAGCAGTTGTGTAATTTCATTTGGTTGTCCATATATTAGTGAGACCGTTTGGTTTTTGTATTTTTCCTTCTGACTTGTTTCTGCCAGTATGAATTCTTCTAGGTACATCCATGTTACCAAAAATTCATTAAATTTGCCATTTTTATTGATGCATAATATTCCATTGTGTATATATACCACATCTTTTTCATCCAGTCATCTGTCTTGGGGCATTTGAGTTGTTTTCATGTCCTTGCAATTATAAATAGTGCTGCAGTAAACATCTGAGCACAGGTGTCCTTTTGTACCCACATTGAGATCTCCTTTGGGTAGATTCCCAGAAGAGCTATTGCTGGGTCAAATGGTAGTTCCATTTTCATTAGTTTGAGGGTCCTCCACACTGCTTTCCATAGTGGCTGGACCAGTTTACATTCCCACCAGCAGTGTAAAAGTGTTCCTTTCGCTCCACAAGATGCACACAATTTAAAAATAAACAAACAAAAAACTTAAAAAACATTAACATAAAGAAGCAGATTACTATCCCACCATCCTAATAGCCCCTACTCAGTGTTACTCAATAGTTCCAACCGCTTGCTTAAAATTCTCAGTTCAGTGCCTCTGCATTAGTTCTTTGAATGGC
Organism: Uropsilus gracilis; assembly: GCA_004024945.1. Taxonomy (NCBI): domain Eukaryota; kingdom Metazoa; phylum Chordata; class Mammalia; order Eulipotyphla; family Talpidae; genus Uropsilus; species Uropsilus gracilis. Next base: position 19,177 of record PVHY01007759.1, on the reverse strand, counting down.
ACCTTACAGTTCATGTACCTGCTACAGCCCTGTGTTCACTTATTGGCTCCTTGAACTATTGCTTGATAGTGATGTTTCCACACAATTACTAACTGCTGATAAGACTGTTCTCTATTCACAAATCTATGTGTAAACTCAGGGTTACATTTTCATATGGACTTTGACTTTTGATTTTTATAAGCCTGACTTAATTGTGTCTCATTTATCATAAATGGTTACAGGCATTGCTAGGAATAATGACTTTATTACTAAACATTAATAGATCCACCAGTTCTTGCTAGTTTTTTCCCCAAGTTAAAATTGTAGGCATGTTGACATGCTCAGCCTGACTATCTGCCTCAGCTACTCCTGGAGATCTGAGCAGCCTCATCTGTTGTTGTCCAAGAGTGCGAGTCCACACCCAGGAAAAATGGACATAGTTCCAACAAAAGAAAAGACTGGTGGGTCAAACGTGGACCAACAACTTGTAGTGAGAGGAGTTGGAGTGACTGGAGCGGGGAAGGGGGAAAGGCAAGGGTTAAGGTAGGGCATAAAGGGTACAATATGAAAAGGAAATATGAAAATTACAAAATAAACATTTTAAAATTAGAGTAAATAAATAAAATTGTTGGCATGTTGGAATTCAGGCTATGAGATTTAATGAAAATCTATTTTACATCATAATTTAATGAAACTGTATTTTACATCATAATTATTAAAGCAGAGCAGTTAGCATACTTGTAGAGAATATTAGGTGTTAAGAAGGAGAATGTTATGTAGATATTTGTCAGCAGAAATATTTTAGGGCAATAATAGTCTTTTCAAAATTGAGCTTTAGAGTTTGTTTTAGGTTTACAGAAAAATGGAGTGGAAAGTACAGAGAGTTTCCCTTACAGCACTCAGCACCCCCCTCAGTTTCCCCTAATTACTAGCATCTTGCAATTGCCTGGTACATTTATTATAACTGGTGAGTCAATATTGATTCATTATTATTAATGGAAGTTCACATTTTCATTCTGTTCACTCTTGGAGTTGCACATACAATGGGCTTTGACAAACCCATTGCACATACAATGGGTTTTGACAAATATATAATGACAGGTATTTCATGCAGAATAGTATCACTACCCTCAAAATCCAATCCTCACCTGTTCATCATTCCCTCCCCCTGAACTCCTTTATGCTGTTTTCATAGTTTTGCCTTTTCCAGGTGTCACATTGTTGAATAATACAGGATGTAGCCTTTTCAGATTGACTTTCACTTAGCAATATACATTTAAAGCTTCCTCCATGCATTTTTGTGGTTTCTTTTATTGATTAACAATATTCCATTATCCAGATGAGTTGTACCACAGTTTGTCCATTACTCTACTGAAAGATGTTTTGATTTTTTTCCAAGTTTTGGCAGTGATGAATAAAATATGCCACAAATAGTTATATAAAGGTTTTTCAGTTTGTTTGTTTGTTTTTGAGACTAGGTCTCGCTATTTTGCCTGGGGAACTGCAGTCTGAGATACTGTTGTCCAGGATATCACGGACTCAATTGATCCCCAGTCTCAGCTTCCCAGGTAGCTGGGATTACAGGCGTGCACCACCACACCCAGCTATTTTTTGGGACTAGGTCTCGTTATGTTGCCCTGGGGTAGGGGTGGGGGTTCCTTGAACCCATGGATTCAAGCAATTCCTAGTCCTGACCGCGTTCCATAGGCTGTGATTAAAGGCACCCACCACTGTGCCCGGCCTATATAAAGGTATTTGTATGAACTTGAGTTTTCAATTCATTTGGGTAAATACCAAGAAATATAATTACTGAACCAAGCATGTATTTAATTGTACAAGACACTGCCAGGTTGACTTCCAGAATGAGTGACTGTGCCGTGTCATATAAAAGATGTAAGATCTGGGTTTAGTTTATTATTTCTTGCATGTGTGTATCCAGTTTTTTTAGCTCCATTTGTTGAAATGTCATTACTACTAAGCTTGTGAAGCCCTGTAATAAACAAATTTATATCTGTGGACATATTTTCCCCTTTCCCTTTTAGTCTTGAGATAACCTAGACATTTGCAGATTTGAAATCTACATCTAAAAGCTGTCTAGAAACTTGTGTGTGATAAAACATTCAGCTTCTTTTCACTGTCTGAGGCTTAGTTTCCCCTTTCCCTGATTTCATAATAGTTTCTATTATTCTACACACAGTTACGTAAAACTGATTTTAAAACTCTTACAAAGTATAATGTGAATACATTGTCTAATACACACACATATCTTTCTGAATATATAGATAGCTCAATTGCAGATCATAAAAATCTGACATTTAATGATTAGCTTACTTATATGTTAGAATCTGCTTTTAATTCCCTCTTCTAGTCCTTTAAATGACACATTTCCTTATGATACATAAGTTTCCATGAGGTCATCTTGTTTTCATAGTGTTCCCTTTTATTGTTAAGAGAAACAAAACCAAAAAAACCCCACTTGTTTCATCAATCCCCTGTTGTCTTCCTCTGAGTGAAATTGCTCAACTAAGAGTTATGCAAATAGGGATCAGCCATGTGAAAGAGGCTTCTTACTGCACATCAATCCAGGGGAGTATCATCTGTATTATGCCTGCCTCTCTCTCTCTCTCTCTCTCTCTCTCTCTCTCTCTCTCTCTCTCTCTCTCTATATATATATATATATATATATATATATATCAATCATCTATCTATCATCTATCTGGGATTGTTTTCTTGTGTCTAGTTAGTTCATTTTTACAGAGGAGCACAACTATTTTTTTTTGGTAAATTGATTATTTAAATTTAAAAAGTTTTATATATATTTTAATTGATTGCACATATTTACATCATTGTATACTCCAAGGATCTCCCATGCCACTGATGAACAGTCACCTTAATCTCTTGTGCTCATTCCTACCCCACTTTCACCCTCCCTCCCCTCTCCCCCTACTTCCCCTTCCCTTGCTTTTTTTTTGAGGGGGGGGGCTTTTTTTTTTTTTTTTTTTTTGGCTTCTAGACCCTCCCTTGCTTTATGCTTTAGTTCTGTTGTCAGTTTGTTAGTTTTAACTTCTTCTGTCTTCCCTATATCCCACATATAAGTGAGACCATTTGGTATTTCTCTTTTCCTTCTGGCTTATTTCTGCTAGTATAATTCCTTCTAGCTCCATCCATGTTACCACAAATGACATGTTTGTCTTTTATGATTATTGAATAATGTTCCTTGTGTAAATATAATACAACTTTTTGAGCCATTCATCTGTTTGAGGACATTTGGGTTGTTTCCATACCTTGGATGTTGTCAATAGTGCTGCAATAAACATAGGAGTAAACAGGTGTCCTTTTGGATTTGTATTTTGGTGTCCTTTGGGTAAATTTCCAGAAGTGGAATTGCTGGATTGAATGGTAGTTCCATTTTAAGCAATTTGAGGGTCCTCTACACAGTTTTTCATAATGACTGGACCAGGTTGTATTCCCACCAGCAGTGTAAAAGTGTTCCTTTTTCTCCACATCCATACTAGCGCTTATTGCCCATTTTTTTGATATGGGTCATTCTTACTGGTGCAAGGTGGTAGCTCATTGTGGTTTTGATTTTCATTTCCCTTATTATTAGTGATGTTGAGCATTTTTTCATATGCCTGTTGACCAATTGCATTTCTTCTTTGGAGATGTGTCTTTTTAACTCTCCTCTATTTTTGACTGAGCTTTTTGCTGTTTTTGTTGAGTTGCGTGAGTTCTTTGTGGATCTATGATTTCAGACCCTAATCAGTTGAATGGTGTACAAAAATTTTTTCCCATTTGACTGGATATCTCTTTATTTTGGTTGTTATTTCTTTTGCTAAACAGAAGGTTTTTAGTTTGATGTAGCTGTTTATGTTTTTCCTTCATTTCCTTTACTTGTATAGATGTTTCTGTGATATGGGTCATGTAGTGTTTCGCTTGTTTTTTTCAGCTGCACACGTGTCCATAAGAAACTCAGGACTCTGTTGTTCACGCTTTTTGCTCAGTCCCTTACTCCATTCATGTAGCCCACTGATTCCTGATCTGTCCCCACCTCCTTTCAGCCATAGGATCTTCCCACACCTCTGCCTTTTCCCTTCAACTCTCCCATTCTTTCCACCTTCCAACTTGGCTAGGAGTCAGAGAGAGCATTCGTAAGTATCAGTCAAATCTGCTCCTGTGCTCACAGGGGGTCTTGGGTGACTGGGCCCCTAAGAGCCCTTGCCAAGCACACTCAGGCACATCTCCTGCCCCTCAAGCTTAGTGGTGTTTCTTCCTGTCTGCTGAGACTTCACAACTGACATTTCATGTCCTTAGAGTTTTAGCAAATTAAGCTTCATCTTCTCTTTAAGTTTTTTATTTCACAGATCCTCAAATTTAAAGCTCAGTTTCTCTTTTTCATTTTAAAGTTTTCGAAAATGTTTGTTTCAGCACAAGTTTCTATGTGTATGTGTTATAGTTATATATTTGTGTAATAAAATATATTGTATACTTAGAGATATAATTACCCAATTAATGGCCACATTTCTCCAAATGCCTTATATTCTGGGGAAGGCAAAATCAAAAATACCTACAATTACATCACTGAATGCAGTATAATATATTAGAACATTTCTTCCTAGGTTTTTTTTTTTATCTATTTATATTTCCTCTCTTTCAAAAATGCTATCCTGTGTTGCTTTTTAATTTTGTTCATCTAAATGAATTATGAATTACTTATCATGTTAATACAAGACATATATAATGTAGTATTTTAATGACTACAATATATTCTTTTGTGTTGCTATACCATATTATAGATCAATTTTCAAAAGTCACTTATTGAAAACCAATTTGATCAAATTATGAAACATACTAATTAATCCAAAGACTTGTTTCTTTTGTATACTTAAATATTATTTCCATTTAAAGAAAAAATATGCATTTTTAATATTTTCCTGCTAGTTCATCAAATAATATATCAATTTAATGTTTCTGTAATTAAAATTTAATTTAAATTAAAATTTAGAAGTATCAGGAGGAAATTGAAAGTGACCAAAACATTTCCAACACATGTGATATGCTAAAATCGTAATTCTTTTTTTTAACTGGAATAACACTGATATACAACACTTTATGCTTCAGTGGTTTAAGATATCATACCTCTTCATATCTGTGTTACCACCAAGGTGCCAATAGTCCGTTACAGTCCAGTGAGGCCTTTCCACATCCTGCTCTCCCATCCTATGCCCCCACTTCTGTAGCAACACTTAAAAGTGTAATTTCTAAGAAGAAACTAGGATGTGGTGATCTGAAACCTGTTTGAGATCCTATTTGATGTGAAAAGATAAAACTATATTGAGTTATGGGAGGGAAGTGAGGGTATGCAGAGAAATCTCTAGAAAAAAAAGCAGAAAATAAGCTCCAAAGGCATAAATATTGAAAATTTTTTAGAAATTAGTTTTAAATAATAAAAATATCAAGCCGGGCACGGTGGATCGTGCCTGTAAACTTCAGCCTATGAAGTGGCCAGGGCTAGGGATTGCGGTTGAGTCCCGCCTGGGACCCTAGGGAGACCTAGTTCCAAAAAAATAGTGGGGCGTGGTGGTGCACGCCTGTAATCCCAGCTACCTGGGAAGCTGAGGCTGGGGATTGCTTGAGTCCGTGGTACCCCGGGCAACGCGAGCCTGCGGTTCCATGGGCAAAATAGCGAGACCTAGTCTCAAAAATAAATAAATAAACAAACAAACAAACAAACAAACAAATAAATAAATAGATAGATAATAATAATAATAAAAATATCATATGAAGTAAGAACTTGGAAAAAACAGAAATAACTAGAAATATTACACTTAAGTTACTAGTTACTATTTTAAATTTAAATCCATATTTTAGGCTTTACTCTCTATAAGATAAAAACTCATGTTTCAAACAGAAATGTAGTACCATTTTTAAACATAGAAATGACCAATTACTTAGCATCATCAATGATCCAATAAATACATTTCTCATAACTTCTAAAACAAACTACTAATTACTATCTATCAAATCTAATAGCATATTAAGAAAAGTCAACAAGCCTTAGTTTTAAAACATAGTCCACAAAAAACATCATAAAAATCTTCAAAAGCTTTTGAAATGATTACATTTGATAAGAAGTGCAGTGCTCTTAAGCTATTAAAACCACTCCAAGTAATGTAAAATTTTGTAAACTTAATCTGCTACCAAAATGATTCCTTTTAACACAAACTAAGTAAATCTCACAAATATTTACAAGATACTAATTTTGGTATAGTGATTTTTTTTTTTTTTTTTAAGACTAGGTCTCGCTATTTTTGCCTGTGGAACCCCGGGCCCACATTGCCTGGGGTACCATAGACTCAAGCAATTCCAACCTCAGCTTCCCAGGTAGCTGGGATTACAGGTTCGCGCTACCACATCCAGCTATATATTTTTTGGAACTAGGTCTCGCTAGGGCCCCTGGTGGGAGTCAAACTGTGATCCCTGACCCCAGCCATGGCTTCCTAGGCTGCCACTTACAGACATGTGCCACCATGACCAGCCAGTATAGTGATTTTGTAAATTTAAAAGCTTCAAAGAACTGACTTTGGGTGAAATGAATTTTAAAGACTGTCTACATTTCTTTAGTGTGACCAGTGTGACAAACAAGTGTATTTCTGATGGTATGTTCCCATACAAATCATTTTATACAGTTTTTCACAACTAACCCATTATTTTTTTAGAAATAATTTATTGCTGGAATTGATAGTGCATGTGTTTTAAAGGACTTTAATGTGCTGTTTAGTTCATTCACCCTTTTGTGCCAAGCAAAGTTATTTCACTTTTTGGCGAGGAACTGAGAGAGAGTCCATACAGAAGACTTATTTTGTCCATAATTATAGGCATTGAGAGCTGAAGCCAGAAACCAGGCTTTTCAGTTCTGACTTCCATTTTTTCTCATTAACTCCTGTGCCCTCTTTCCGTCAAGAGTCAAATTATTCAACTTCTCTGAGCTTATTTTCTGAACTCACTTTTTCTTTTTTTTTTTTTTTTGAGACTATGTCTCACTATTTTTGCCCGTGGAAATACAGGCTCACTTCGTGCCAGGGGTATTGCGGACTCAAGCAATCCCCAGGCTCAGCGTCCCACGTAGCTGGAATTACATGCGTGTGCCACCACACCCAGCTATTTTTTTGGGGATTAGGTCTCTCTTTGTTGCCCTGAGCGGGACTCGAACCGCGATCCCCAGACCCAGACGCTTCATAGGCTGAAGCTTACAGGCACACGCTACCATGTCCCCTTGGACTCACTTTAAATGGATTGAGTTATTAAAACTTTTTGTCTTTTTAAAAAAATTCTAATAATCACTTACTATATTTTGCATCATTTTTCTGAATACCTCAGTATCAGGTTAGTTTTATGTTTTTAGACTACACAGTCATCTTTAACCATATAAACCCTGGTTTTTCCTGCTGCTATGCTTATGATTATAGCTTGTAATAAAAATATGATTTCATGCCAGTTAAAGACATCAGCAGACATATGGTTAATTAAAATGTATTAGATTTTGATCACCAAGCTATAAAGAAAAATCGGTAAAGAAGACACTCACCATATTACAGTGCATCTTCCTTTAGGGGAAGTATTTGTTTTTATTTTATTAATATTTTATTGATATAATCCACATACCTTAAATTCACCTTTTTTAAGTATACAATTCAGTGGTTTTAGTATATTTACGGGTTTTAAAATGACCACTACCATCTGAGACCAGAACAACTGCAGCTTGTGTGTAACAGGCTTACAGTTTTTACAAACTGCAATTCAGCTGTGCAAAGAAGAGCTGAAAAAGAAAGGTTTCACACTCTCTTTTTAAAAAAAATTCATTCATTCATTCATTCATTCATTCATTCATTCATTCATTCATTCATTCATTCATTCATTCATTCATTCATTCATTTTTTGAGACTAGGCCTCGCTACTTTTGCCGTGAAACCGCAGGTTCCCGTTGCCTGGGGTACCACAGACGCAAGGAATCCCCAGCCTCAACTTCCCAGGTAGCTGGGATTAGAGGCGTGCGCCACCACGCCCAGCTATTTTTTGGGACTAGGTCTCGCTGTGTTGCCCCGAGTGGGACTCGAACCGCGATCCCTAGCCCCAGCCGCTTCATAGGCTGAAGTTTACAGGCACGAGCCACCATGCCCCGCAGGTTTCACATTCTCTTAATATTATATTCCCTTTTCAGTCCTGACCGAGTAGCAAGCAGTAAGTAGGGAAATAATCTTAAACTTGCTAATGGGATTCTAATCTCTTATATCATGACTCCTTTTCTTTAAGGAAAATGTTTAATCCCTAACGTTTCTTCTGCTCCCTTCCAAGATAGTGTCTGGGTAGATTTGAAGGTTTCTTATGTACTACTTGGGGAGAAAGGGACCACAAAATCCCTCCATGTCTTTGGGATGCCTGCTGATATGATTCGGCAGAGCCAACTTGTGGGAATGTCATCCTGAGTGGAGTGGACCACACAAGACCACAGGTCCTTTTAAAGGGAGGCTGAGTGAGGTGATCCTTAAGAGAGCATCTGCTGTTTTTCCTTGCCACTTGCTTCTCTTCCCGCTTCACCCTTTGTGAGAAGACAAGCAAAGGAGAAAATTGACTCTCCCTCAAATGGCCCTTAACAGGAGCAGAAAAGGGTGGCCCTTAAATTTATGTTCCAGCCCAATCTTATTCTTTCCATTACATCTTCGGTCTCCTATTTCTGACTTCTTGTAAATCAGGACATATTTCTTGTAAATTGCATTACTGTCCCTGGGTAGGGGGGTCTGGTGGGGGGGGGGGGGGGTGCTATTGGTTCAGCTGTAGTCCTAGACTGGCAAGGGTATTCATGAAATAGAGGAGAGATGAAATATAACCCATAGGCAGCAACTCTGATCCTGGTCACCCAGGACTTTCTCTTCATAATGGAACTCATAGGGAAGCGAGGAATTACGGCACACCAAGTATCAAAACAATAGTAACTAAATTTCCCTCAGATACTATTCCTGTGATATTAAATCTTAGGGAAAGCCTTTATTGGAGGTTGGTGAGATAAGGAAGCCAAGGTCTACACTATACCCAATTACCAAAGTCTACCAACTTTGCCAACAATGGCTTTTGGAGTTGATAGAGGGAAACTATTGAATCACCATGGTGTGTGAGGAGAAAAATCTTAGCTGCTTAAGTAAAGAGAGTCTGACTATACCCTTTTCAAGCAGTTTCAAAGAGTTTTAGGAAAATCGTGAAAGAAAAAACAACTTCCTGCCTTGTCTGTTAGAACTGGTGAAGTTAGGCCCGGCTCGGTGGCTCCTGCCTGTAAGCTTCCGCCTATGAAGCCGCCGGGGCTAGGGATCGCGATTCGAGTCCTACCTGGGGCCGTAGCGAGACCCAGTTCCAAAAAAATAGCTGGGCGTGGTGGCGCGCGCCTGTAATCCCAGCTACCTGGGAAGCTGAGGCTGGGGAGTACCCCGGGCAACGAGAGCCTGTGGTTCCATAGGCAAAAATAGCGAGAACTAGTTTCAAAAAAAAAAAAGAACTGGTGAAGTTGACAGGTGAGCAAGGTTCTGGTACTCTCTTCCTTGTGCTCCCCCAGGCCTTTCTGGCTCCTTTGCACTTCGATAGGTAGTTTACAGAAAACATTACAGCTTTCTCTGCAAACCATGTTTGTTTAAGAAAGTCTCTGAAGTCTTGTTCCTGAAGGTAAGAGGAAAAGCAATCAAAGGGTATCTAAAAGGTTTTTGTTTGGCCAGACAAAGTAAATCTCTTGAGTTAACCAGTAGTCCTGGAAGGCAAGTAGGAAACTGAAGAACATAATTTGAAGCCTGAATTCCAATTATTAACCCTGAACCAAAGGCAAACCATGTTTGAAGCTCAAGCTCCCTTCTATTTGGGGTTTTTATTACCTACCTCTATGTCCTTGGGGGTCCCTTTTTCTTTTTCTTGTTTTTCTAAGGTTCCTAATTCAGAAAGCTCTTGTAGATGGCAGCTCATTCCACAAAGAGACATCAGACTTTGGGTGGGTAAAGAAGTGCAGATTTGATGCTGATAGATCAAATTCCAGTTTTACAAAGACCTTTGTTTTCCCAGCACAGGTTCTCCTCAGGGTTTTGCAATGCCACACAAGTAGCCAATTATGCTCTTCTCCTTTCTCCCTAACCCCTTCCCCTCCCACCTACTCCCCTCAGAGACATTTCTCTTATTTCAGAATAACCATTTACTGCAAGGTCAGGCTCCAGGAGAATATCTGTAAAAGGAGGAAGATTTCGCCATTCCCAGTGAGCTTTTGGATCAGTAATTCCTTTGTTGCTCAATGCCACTTAAGCATTGGATTTGAGTAGTTGTGTTGGAGTGAAGAAAAATGTTTTGTATCTTCTTGGCAACTGCTGAATTAAAGGTAGAAAAGACATGTCATGATAAAAATATAGCATGATACCACCATAGATAGTTACTTTTGTAGTAATTAGTAAAGGCAAGAGACTTAGGTTCTGAGTGGTTAGATTCCAGTAACTTTACTTTAAAATTTTTAGATCTAGGACTGTGTGAAATAGTTTTTAAATGAATTCAGATTTCATAGGAGGAAGTGGCACGCTGTATAATGTTTTTCAGGTTTTTTTTTTTTTAAGCACTGATAATATGAGAGTAGTGACTTAAAAATTTTTAAACTTAAAAAATTTAAAATATGATGGAAGGTGAGTATAAGATATTACCTCCAAATCAATGTTTTATTCAAACCCAGAAACTTGTTTCATTACACACTTCCTTTCCTCTTTCCATAATTACAGAGTAATAAATATATTTACATATGAGTCATGTTACTTTACTATTCTCTTTGGGGTAGGGCAAGTCTTTTTTGTGTTTCCCATAATTCGATTATTTTTCTTCTGATGTTAGAAGGCGGTCTGACATTTGGACAGCATATACTTATGCAATTAACAAACTTGTTTATACTAATACTCCTGTATTTGAGATTTTGCTTTCCATGTTTTCAGTCATGCTCAACATCGACCCCAAAATATTATAGATAAGATATATTGAGAAACAGAGATAGAGACAGAGAGGGAAAAAGAGAAAACTGCATTTACATAACTTTGATTACAGTATATTATGATTGTTTTAATTTATTATTGCTAACTTCTTACTGTGCCTAATTTATAAAACATATTTAATCATAGGTAAGTATGTATAGGACAAGAAGCAAAATGTAAGTAGAATCCTATATTATCTGAGGTTTTAGGCTTGGGCACCCTCTAGGGTCCTGAGAAGTAAGGGACTCTCCTGTGTAACTCTCACTAAGTGCTCTTGTAAGTCTTCTTTGGAATGCCTCACAGATATTAACTAATTTAACTTATAACATCTAAAGGAGCCTTAAAAAGTTACTAAACGAGCCTTAAAAAGTTACTTCTGTCTTCTCAGAAGGAAGTGGAGACATAGAGGTTACATAACTTGTCCAAGTTCACACAGTAATTGATAGATTCAGGATTTAAGGTCAACAATCCAATACCACAGACCTTACTCCAAAGAATTTTGCAAATTGTAATGTTTTCTTTAGGGATTTTCCGGAGAAAATTTCCATGTAGAACCTTGGACTTTTAAAACAATTGGACTTTAGAACCTAACCAACAGGTTGATGGGTATCCTTTCAGGCTTTTTTCAGTGCACATTAAATATATGTATGGGTGTGTGTGGTTGTATATAATTTTTAAAGAAATAGTGGTTAGTAATGTCTAAATCATAATAAATCACTTTTTAATCTACTGGACTCATAGCATTTAAGTTTGACCCCATTTGATGAATTACAAACTGTTGATGGACATCAAAAGTCTGTCTCTAATGAAAATAATGCTAGTATGCTAGTACATTCCTGAACCCTTATGCAAGTATGATCAAATCCCCTAAAAATGTTCAGCATAAAAGCAATCATCCCAAAAGAAAAGTTTTGGTGACTTTATGAAATGATAAATGTATTAATTAATCTCATTGTGGTCATCATATCACAAGACATTTGCATATCAAGTCTTCATGTTCTATATCTTAAACTTATGCTGAAACAGGGTGACCAGAAAAGACTTTTTAATTTTGACTTTAACACATATAAAGAGAGCCTGCTTCTCTCTACAAGCACACTACAAGCAGGCTATTAGCATTACCTTTAACTTTAAGTAGATACACCTATCTGCCTGCTTCTGTCTCTAGGAAGCAGGCTACAAACTGTTCATTAGCATTTTCACTGTTCACCATTACCATTGATATGCAAAAGCCAACCAGCTGCTCTCTGCTTTCAGCTCCAAAAACTGCAGAAAAGAAAAACTTAGAAACACAGTTTAAACTCTTTGTGGGTTCTTTTCATAATCTCCAGCCTTCTCAACCAAAATACCAAGTCAAAGCAAGACTATCAGTGCAGACTAATTTATTTCTAACAAAGTGATTTCTTAATTACTACAAAAGAAACATGTAAGTAAGACTCCGATTACTTCAACATTGTCCAAAACCTTTCTCAGTATTGTCCAAAGTCCTTTCCCAGATTGCCCAAAAATCCTCAGTCTCTCAGTCCTGATCATCTCACCAGTGTCCAGTCAGAGTTCCTCTCCAGATGCCTGAAGACATGTTCCTTTGGCTGCTCCCTTGACTTGCTCCTCCTTCTCTTCCACGCTGTCTTCTCCTTGTCTTCCAGGTAGCAGGAACTTCATGGTGCTGGACCAGCAAAGTTCACTTTCTTCTCAGACCTAACTTTTGCACGGCCTCTTTCAGACACAAGTCAAACTCAACAAAACAAACTCCAACACAGAGTTCAAATCTGCAAACTCCTTAACTGCATTTAGCATACATGCTGCCAGCCTGGGTCAGCCAAAGGCTGCAGGTCCTCAGGCCTTTGGCACATGGCCAAGTCCACATGGCTCACATCTCTACCCTACAAGATGGCTGCTTCCAATCTCTCCTCCATTGTATCTCTCTCTATCTGATCTCCATATTGGAATAATCCCTCTCTTTGTTTTCACACCCTTTATATATCCTGATTTCCCTCCTTTCAGGAACCACACCTGAACCATTTCACTTCTTCCTCCCTCCTGCATCTCCCTGATGGGAAATTCCAACTAAGGTTATTCTCACATTTTAGCATACCTGTCCTTGAAATCTGCAATCTTAAACAGGAGACAATGGGGGAGGGGGCTAGCACCCTCTATCAATACCATGTTGTATGCCAATTTTATTTCAATAAAATAGAGCAAAAAATAAAAAAGAGAAACACAAACCCTTAGAAGCAGTTGCTTTTTTGTTCAACAGGTAGATGACCATAAGGCATGGTGAGATCTTATTGGAGACCATGGGATGATAAATAAGGATTCGTAATTATTAGCCTTTTACCTCAGAGTCTGCTTTTTGGGAAAAAAGTAATTTTAGTGATCTTAAGGCCCTTAAGTGGGATGAGTTTCCCTAATGGGTCGTTGTTCCAGTGAAGGACGTTTAGAGTAAGAAAAGTGACCACTTTGCCAGTTTCTGAATGTGTTGATTTATGTCCCTTTATGAACAAAGGGTTATCTCACTGTGTCTCTAGACCAGTTAGATGAGTTTTTGAGATAAACATCTAGTGTTATATTTGCATGTCAAACTCTTGGTTATTGCTACTGCCATTATTAACCCAAACTCTCTACATATGAAACCTGCCTTTATTTGCTGTTTTAAATTAAAGACATTGCAATTACACTGCAACTACATTATCCACAGCAATTTTTTAAAAAATCAAATCCAGCATAAGAAACCTGAGAATTGGTGCAAGGGTCTCACTTTACAGTGAGGGGCCTGGTTTGCTTCCTCTTTCCTTGAGAAAAGATTTGTGACTCACCTGGTCCCTCCCTGCACCACCTAGGAAGTCAGCTACAGCCATTCTGCTACCTGCCAAGTTACCATGTTTGCATTCTCCTCTTTTCTTTGTCTTAGATTTTCCATCTGCATTTTACTAGCCTCATTACTGTATCTCTTATGAAAACATTTTAAATCCTTTTGAGAAAGAAACAAACTTATAATTTAGCATCATGAAAAAGTAGATAAAACACAAGGTTCACATGGGAAGAGAGGCTATAGTCTTAGTTTTCTCCTTCAAAAAGTGATGCTAAGAACAATTGGATCTTATGGTAGATCTATTTTCAGTTTTTTGAGGAAATCCCTCCATACTTTTTTTCAAAGTAGCTGCATCAATTTTGCATTCTCTTCATTAGTGAGGAGAGTTCCTTTTTCTTGACATCTTCACCAATGCTTGTTTCTGGTGTTTTTAATGATGGCCATTCTCATCTGTGTGGTTATGTTATGAGGGGGGCAGGCTTTTTAATAAAAATTTTTTTGTCAGCTTTTCCTAAACCAGTGAAAAATCTTTACCTTTTAATCCAGCAAAAGCCTTTATTAACCCTTAAACTTCCACACACAAGTTACCTTTGTCATTTAGATATCTGCTGCTTGCCTACCCCCATGGCCCCCTCCCAAACTAAAAACAAAAACAAAAACAAAAAAAAACCCGAAACCATTCATTCTTTAAACTTATCTCTTTCAGGGTTCTTTACCTCTGGCAGTCTTTGTACATGTAATACTAAAGCCAGACCAAACTCTTAAAGTGATCAAACTATTATTAGCAATCAAGCAAGTAAGGAAGTGATTACCTAAACAAGTACTATAAGATAAGCATGTAAACCCCCAGTTACCCCATTACGTGTGCTACAGAATAAATATGAAAAACCTAGTTACCCCACCACATGTCCAAAACTGTCTTTCAATCCCTAGTCACCTCACTATGTGTCCAATTAAAGTTCATAAGCATGTGTTCCAAAAGCAGGGCCTTTCTCTTTTGTCCTTTGTCATCTTTACAGCTTCCTCCACTATGTGGTGGTCTTCTTTCCTTTTGGCATCCTTCTCAACTTTAGGCAGTAGAAAAACTTCAAGGTAAAACAGGAGCCAACAGCAGGTCCACCTTCTCAGGTCTCACTAATGGCCACTCCAAAAATATCTAAGTCACACTAAATAAGACAAGCTCTACCACAAAGTTCAAATTTCCAAACTCTTTAGATTCCTTCAGCACATACCTTTAGCATATGCAAGCTAAGGCTCTTGAGTTCAACTGACCCAGATCATTGCCTGTACAGAAGAACTTCATAGCCTCTCTGCATTTCTATCCTGCCATAGCCCACACTACTCTTGATATCAGATTGGAAAGGGGCAGAAGCCACCAACCAACAAGCCACAGGAAAAAAACCTTTTGAAAAGCAGTTTCTGCCACTCAACTTTCTTCCCCAGATCAGTTTCACCTGTGTGTAGCAGTTGCCAGACAAAAGCATTTTATTTATATTTATTTTTTAATTTTATTATTTTTATTCTATAAATCACAACTTTGGTAAATGGTTTTCAGGATAACATCTCCCTCTCCCCCTGAGCTCTCTACATTCACTCTAACCCCTCTCTTTGTTGTTTGCTAGTCTGTGTTAAGTCCATTAGTCTCTTTCTTTGCTGTGGCAGTATCTTTTCATTGGGTGAAGGACTGTGTTCTTGGGATCAGGTGAACTGTGCTGGTAGGTTTACAGTGTTAATCTTGCATTGGGCAGCCAGTATGTATTTATTTGTGGTTTGTCCATGTTTCCTCATTGGAGGCTATCTTCTCCAACCCCTTCTCTGTGTTGTTTTACTGCTTTACCTTATGGTTCTGGTGTCTGGTTTAGGGGGCCTCACCCCCAGCCAATATTGGTGAAGTTTCTCTATGGATATAGGCATCTGTGAATAGCCATTGTAGATCATCTCCTCTGACTCAGTTTGCAGCTTTGCTGTGGGGCCGATGCCCTCACTCTTTGGCCTTCCTCTCCTCTCCCATGGGGTGGGGAGGGATGCCTTGCTCTCCTAGAAGGCATCTCTGAAATGAGGTCTTGGCTCTTTCAAACCTGGTGAGTACACAGGTGCGCTTCATGATATCGTGTTTCTTTTTTCTTGAGAGTAGGTCTTGCTATTTTTGCCCATGGAAATGCATGCTCACATTGCCTGGGGTACCACAGACTTAAGCAATCCCCAGCCTCAGCTTCCCAGGTAGCTGGGATTACAGGTGTGCCCCACCACACCCAGCTATTTTTGGGGGAACTAAATCTCGCTATGTTGCCCCAGGTGGGACTCGAACTGCGTTCCTCAGTTCCAGTAACACTCCATAGGCTGTTGCATATAGGCATGCACCACCATGCCCGGCTGACATCGTGTTTTTATAGTTGTTTCTCCAGTCTCACATGCACTGGTTCTTTCGATAGTCCATCTCCTGCGTCCAGCTCAGACTTGTGGGTTGAATTTTACTTGGTCCTACACACATTCTATCATGGGGTTTGTATGTTCTTTCTCCTCCTGAAGATTAGCTGGGGTGAGTGATGTGGGGCATTCCCACCCCCCACCCACATGCTGGTACCTCCCTCCTTGGGGGCAGTGCCTGGATGGCCAGGCATGCATCCCCTGCTCCCCTTGGGCTAGAGCCTGGGGGAAACATGCCTTGGCTGATCCAGGCTACAGATGACTGCCCTGTGCAATCATCTGCTGGTGGATGGGGCCAAAACCCCACCTGGGCCCCTCTCCTGGACTTTCCAGGCACAAGGGGCATACCCAGGGGTCATTGCCACCCTTGCTTCTCATTGGCAAAAAGCAGTTTATTTATTTATTTATTTTTGGATACTAGGTCTTGCTATTTTTGCCTGTGGAACTGCAGGCTCACGCTGGCCGGGGTATCACAGACTCAGCAATCCCCAGCCTCAGCTTCTTAGGTAGCTGGGATTATAGGCGTGTGCCACCACACCCAGCTATTTTTTGGGACTAGGTCTCATTGTGTTGCCCCGAGCAGGACTCGAACCGTGATCCCTGGCCCTTGCTGCTTCATAGACTGAAGCTTACAGGCACGAGCACCGTGGCTGGCTGGCAAAAAGCAGTTTAAACAATAGGGCTTTATTAACAAGGAAAATTAACCAGGAAAATGAAAAGTCCTCAAAACCACAAGCAGTCAATTTTCTTGCCCCAATCATCATTTAGTACAAAAGTCCCAAACACATGTCCAAGATGGCACCCTCCCCCCACCGCTTTTTTTTGAGACTAGGTCTCACTATTTTTGCCCGTGGAACTGCAGGCTCACGTTGCCCAGGGTACCACAGACTCAAGCCATCCCCAGCTTCAGCTTCCCAGGTAGCTGGGGTTACAGGTGTGTGCCTCCATGCCCAGATATTTTTTGAGTGGGACTACGTCTCGCCATGTTGCCCTGGGCGGGTCTCGAACTGCAATCTCCAGTACCAGCCACAGTCCATAGGCTGTCGCTTACAGGCACGTGCCACTGTGCCCGGCTCAAGATGGTGCCCCTTATAAGCACTGCAAAGTTCAGTCTTTCTCCAGCATCTTCTCTTTTCTTCTTGTGTCTCCAGTGTTCGAGCTGCTCCGCTTCTCCAAGACTCTTCAAATTTCTTCCACAATTGCTGATGCACAAATCAGCTTTCCAAATCCCTGGCCATCTCCAGGTATCAGCTCACTAGGCACCCTTCTGCGGTGCTGCACTCTCCACATCAGCTACTCTTCCATGCTGGCTTCCATGGCTCCTTGCTACCACCAACTCTCTTCCAGGGGGCTTTCCCTGGCCAGGACACATGGTCCTGTTCACTTAGGCCACCATTCTCATCTCCTTCCTTTTTGCTTTTTTTCCTTCCTCTCCTCACTCCTCCCTTTATTTAATCTCTCTCTTCCCGCTGCCCATTTTCTATCATGGTTTTATTCAGACTCCGCCCACCAGGGTATTTTGGTGCCAATACAGTTTTTAACTGCATCACTACCCTGTACCACTCCCAAAGGCTAGCCTGATAGGTTCCCCAAAATCACAAGTCTCTCACCAGCCCAGCCCAGCCAGTCTCTCACCAGCCCAGGCCAGTGCTCACAGGCCGTGGTCCTACTCTTTTTCTCTTCCTCAGCTGTGGCTCATACCCAGGCCTCCATCTTCCCAAATAGGCTGAATTCCACCTTTCTCCACACAGGTCTATTTATCCCTTTTCCTTGTTCCTCCCTCTCTTTTCAGAGTAGAGCCTTGCCAATCAGCTCACATCACAAAAGCATTATTTTTTTCTCCTCCCTTCTATCCTTCTGAAAGAAAAATGAGTTCTAACAAGGCTAGCAACCACACCTTGGCATAGTCAACCTAAACTTTTCTCAGCTGGGCCTGAAACAATCAAGTCATAAAGTCAAATCTCCATAATATCACCAAGTTCTTCTTGAAATTTACAATTCTAAAGTAAAAGGGATGTATTTCCTATCTCTTAGTTATACAATGTGCCAAGAGTTATGATTTGTATATCCTTAATAGTAACAGATGAAGAACTATTTGTCATGTGTCTGGCCATTTGGATTACTTGAAGAAGCATCTATTTAGATTCTCTGCCAATTTGCTGATAGTATCATTTGTTGTTGTTAAACAGTATGAATTTTTTAAAATATATTTTGGATATTAATTCTCTGTCTAATGTGTGAATTGCAATTATCTTCTCTCAACCTGTAGATTGTCTTTTTGTTTTTGTGGCATGTGAGGTGATATAATATTGTTGTTTTCAACAACAATACATACAGTTGACTCTCAATTATCCATGGTAATAGAGGGAGGGGAAAACCTGAGCTAAGTATAAATACATGATAATATGTGGATTATATCCTCCCTCACATGTCTACATATTTTTTCATTTGTTTTGCCCTTCATTTATGCTACTCTCCTCAGACAATTCCCATCATTGCCTTATCTGAACCCCTTAAAAAAATCTAAGTCACAAATTTCTCCACTCCAGCTCCTTCCCCTTCCTTGATGACTTCAGAACTTTGAGGACTCATGCCCTTTCCTCCAGGTTAAAAACATCCCCACAGCTCCCTGCTACTGAAGTAAATCCATAGTGCTTGAAGCACTATGAAACTATGAAACAATGAACAACCAGCAACTTTTCTAAGAGCTTTAGTTCCTGCTAACAACTCACACATGTACACACGCACACACATGCACTTGCACACCACTACATTGGTTTCTAGTATTTTGAACAACGTAAAGTTTTTCATAATGGCTTATATTCTTCCCTTCTAAAACTACACAAGAAAATGAAAAAATGTCCTCATCTGGAGTCATTTTTTAAAAAAATACTTTGTGACATTTGTCTTCTTCCTTTCTCTCTTC